>JBAIZL010000004.1:126564731-126707231 GCA_036971475.1 Prosapia bicincta
GATTATGTCTTTGATAAAACGTTGAACCGCCAAAGAGTCCTTACAGTTCGCATGACGAGAGGGAGACTTAGAAAAATTATAATGTTTTTCAACTTTTTACTAGAGAGACCACTGATAGGATTTGCAGAGTCTTTAGGAGGCATAGTATACGTACTGTCTAAAAACTCAACATCACCATCGACGAAGTTCTTGGTAACGCCAGAGATAAGACCTTTTTGGAATACCATTACGTTTACTGCGTTTCATGTGGAGTTTGTAAAAAATCGTACATTGGCCAATCAAACAGTTGTATCTCAGCCAAAATTGAAGAGCACAAACATAGCCTTAAAACCAAGCAGAAATGTCATCCTGTTCAAGCACTACAGCGATAAAGGACACACCATTGATTTCTAGTCTCGCAGACCGATTGCTTAAGTGGAAAACTACAGGCACTTTAGTACACAAACGCAATGATACTTTGAATTTACCCGCAGTGTGGAAATATCTCATCGATTTTAAGGTGAACAAAAGAAAGGAATGTGATCGTTATTCGTACTTGATTGAGCTCTTGTTGGGTTCACCTCATAGATGAGATTCTAGTGAAACTTTGGAACTGCGATTTTATGCACTGCAAAAATGAACGGATGTCCTGCAGACATTAACTATTCATCATCATATTCCTATCTTTTACCTACTTAGCTACCTATCAACGTTGTATCACCTATACATTACATTTATCTATTCATCTATGTACGCATTTGTCTTACTATCTACGTATCTATACATCACTTCATCTCTATTCACCTCTCAAACTATATATCTCTACGTCTATCTGTCTATTGATACCCATCTATCTATCTATATTCAACGTTATATCTATATTTACACCTGTATAACTATATATATTATATAGACTTATAAACCTATCGTTATGTTTATCTACCTTTATATCCATGTATTCATACATGCATATACCCATCTACCCATCTATCTATCTATCTAACTATCTATCAATAAATTTATAAATTCTATCTATCTTTTCACAGACTTGTAAAAACCATTCACTCAACGCAAATTCTATCGATGGTAACCTGTTTTCTGCAACCATATTGACGTCATCAGTCAAATACACTTCATTTTTACGTGATTGAACATTATACACTATGGCTCTGACTGTTACATGGCATGTAATTATACGTTCATGTTTCAATACGTCGCGACCGTTATGCAAATACCAAAATATTTGCTGTGTGTCTTCTAAATGTTATTCTTTTACTTGTTCTAAACATTAGCTTTTAGTCTTATTTTCGTTTCAGAAATAATACGGTGTTTCTGTTTCACGCTTTGTGTAAGAATTAACAAAGAAATAAATATATATTTCTTGGGGGCTTTGGAAATATTCTGACTTTCAACTTTCCCTTCTTGAAGATGGTGTTCAACGTTGAAACCTGCCAATCAATTACAATTTCCCCAGTTTTGAGTAATTTGTTAAAGGATCTCACAAGAATGGGAATTAGTTCTCAGTCCATTAACTCCAGGATGTCTAATCGTAGGCATATAATAAGAAATAATTTAATAATAATTTATTAATTATTCTTTATTACCACAGTAAGTCTAATAATCCTAATATATTAACTATGTTTGGTGAATATTTCTAACAATCGTACCACAAACATCGGTATTTGCCCTTTAAAAATGTACATGATTTGAATCTACACTATCATAAAGAAGAAATAAATGCACGTGCTAAATGCTGGTTGAGTAATAGACTCTTTATATTACACGTGACACTAGAGGTTTTGCCGACATCAAGCCTAAGCAGTGCCTAGAGTGAAAAAATAAAATATTTTGTACAGTTAGCAATAGTTATGAAGTGCCACTATACAGCTATATTTAGGATTATAAATTTGGGTTTACTAGTAATTTTATCACTTTAATAGAGAATTATGGACAATATGTTCTCTTGTCTTTTTCTCGCTCAAGTTGAATCTGAAAAGCGCAAAGTGCTGAGTACATTGAAATAACTGTAGGTTGCCTGAAGCACCTGCAACAGAATGAAATGGTTAATATTAAATATTTTATTTTCATGCACCACATGCTTACACAATCGGTACTTACGTATTATACGGAGGCTACTAACATAGGTACGTAGTAATGTTGTATAAATGTATAACCAAATCTATCCTGACTGGATACTTCATAGGTATATTTTTATATAGGTATATAGTATTGCTGTATAAAATTACAACCAAATCTGTCCTGACTGGATGCTTTATAGGTACATTCATGTCTAGACATAGTTTAGGGCGCTGTTGCTACTGCGTACCCAAAAATGTAGTCACAGCTAAAAGTTGATTAAATAGACCTAACATAACCTAACTTTAGCATGTTTCCGCAGTTAATTTGCGTGCTGGTTGAAGTTAACTTATTTTATTTTAGTTACCTATGACGTATCCAGTCAAATTAGATTTGGATGTAATTCATACAACATTACTATGCAACCATATTAGTGGCCCCCGTATAATACGTAAGTACCATACAACCTTTCGCAATAAATTACTATCTAGAAACAAAGTATGTTTTTTATTTATTTACCAATCCATTTCTCAATTTTGTTTTTTTTTATAACGAACATATTATTGACATTATTAAGAAAACATTTTTATAAACACCAATTACAAATCGAATGCTTTGCTACCCAAAGTTCTGCACAAAGCTGAGAAGAGGGTCTCCTAATGAGCAGCTACATTTTTAGCATTTATTTCATTAAAGGAGAACATATAAATTTTACTTCGAAGGAGATGATGTTGCAAACTTTTTACTACCCAAATAGCAAAAACGTTTCCAAGTGTTTGAAATAATACAGTTTTTCTCTTCCCAATGGAACAGTATATAATTTCCTAAATTCTAAATCAAATTTTTATGGCACTGGCAAAAACATCTTCCGTTTGACTAGAAAACTAAATAATTTAATTATATTTCCAAATCCAAATTCTAATTTCCTCATTTATTTTTCATCCGTGTAGTCAATGTTACAAATGTTATAACCTATCGTTATTTCTGTACAACGCTGTTCCTACTAAATGTACAATAAGAAATATCACACACCGGGGGCATATTTACTACGCGTAACTACGTTTTAATTTCTATCCGAAAATTTATTTAAAGTGTTAATGTTTATCCTACTAATAATAAACCATAATATACAGTTTTTCACATTCATAAACAGTACGTTTAATATAATTCAAATCAAATATATCACTATTCATAGTAAATATTAACATTTACAAGTCAAACTGCAAGAGAAACTGTACCATATTGTTACTACAAGATATGAAATGTTTGTTGAATTCTTCAAACTGATAATTTACTACGCGTAACTAGGGTATACGGGATGATTATCCGTGCGTAGACCTGAAGCTTATTGACTCACTTATCTACATGAAGACGTGTGTTTGTAAAATAGACTTAAATATTCGTTACAGAAAATCTAACAACTAGATGATTATTCTGAATGCAAAAATACACAACATTAATGCTTATTGCAATACAATCAGAATCAATGAAAAGTACATTATGCTATTTAGACGTCAAGGTATAGTTGCTTTTAAGGAGCAGAGGTTGAGGAGAGAATAGGATTACTGAACACTCACAGCTGTGAACATTTCCAGACGAAGAACATATATTCCTGTCACTTTCAAACATAGAGGTTTGTTCATCGTTTCTCCCATAATCAGCAAGTCTGTGGTGAATGATTTGGAAAATTCTTCCCAGTTTGAGCTGTGCACTGCGTCCCGTAATTGTTCTCCCTGGATGTACAAACATATAAATGTTTTACAAAACACTATGTGAATTTACTTATAGCCTACATAGTTGGTTTAATTAGTTACAACAAGGTCAATTATTCAATAACTAAATTTCTGCAAAAATTGTTTCTGTTAATAGAAATAGGGTTTTATAAATTATTGAAGATTAACGTAATTCGTTAAAACGTTAAATGGACTTGTGGAGAATGTGGTAGATGTAGCGGAGATAGGTGCAGGGTATTATCACCCAAGTACTAAAAGAACACCTGGAGAACTCTCAAACTCAGAAGTAAAATAATTTTTTTTTAATTATCATTTTATCAGCCAAACAGAAATGTACCACTATTGACGAAAGAGAAATACCAATAATGCGACCTGTGACATTAAAGCTATACATATAAATGTTTAATCACTTAAGTAACGCTAGTATTGATACACAATTTAACATCAGACTTTTGGAAGGCGTTACAATGAACCATCCTACGTCTCCGGGACAAAGCCCTGTGAATGGATCTCCAAAATGTGACATGGATCACCCTGGGAATATGTTAAACAATTCCTCCAAATTTCGGTAACTTCTCTTCAGTGGTTTAGGCGTCCATAAGATGAATAAATCGGTATTTGAATCATCCAAAGCCTATGAGGCGGAGTCCTGTGAATGGATCTGCACCAAACTTTACACGAGTCATTTAAATACTTACATAAGTCTGGCTATATGTTATACTATCTCTCCAATTTATAATAACTTTTGTTCAGCGGGTCAGGTGTCCATTGGATACGATACAATTTACACACATACATACATACACCGGTTTTTGAACAATCCTTAACCTCTTGGTTGGAGTCATGTGGGGATCTGCCCACAAAACATCCAGGGAGCATTTTGAATAATCCGTCCAAATTTTATTAACTTCTGTTAATACAATATATATCGGTATATATATATATATATATATATATATATATATATATATATATATATATATATATATAGAATATAAAATGTGTTTTCCTGTTAGAATATTTTTAAGATCAAATAATACACACAAATACAGGAATATTTAATTTATTGAACAATAAACTCAAAGCTTTTCGTTGGTTTACATTACCAACATCTTCAGGAGTTACAATAGTAAGAATGATGTATAAATATAAATATATATATATATATATATATATATATATATAAAGATTACTTTTACAACAAGCTAAACAATTTTTGTAACCCTTTTGAACGATATTTAAACATTTTTTCAATGGCTAATGGTTAAAAAGTAGAAAGTTTATTAAAACTCGTAATGAAATTTTGAAAATTAAAACAGAAATTAAGTTATCAGACAATGAAATATTAGAACTGTGTTTAACCAATCTTCAAGGACCTCTGTTAGATAAAGTCTTATATGCATTAGATCATAAAATACATTTAGATGCATTTCATGAAGAAGTATTGAAAAGTTTGGTATTAATAAATTTAAAATAAAACTTAAAAAGAGATCTTGTTAATAGACCACAAGGTAACTACAAATAATTATATGAAAAAAGTGCACCTTGGTATATGATTTTACACCTACATGAGATTGAATGGTATTTAATCTCAAAATACCAAACAATTACATAATTCCATGACATAGAATAAGACTAAACACTATGGATGGAATTGTATACAAATAGCGCAGACATAGGATCCTGTAATTCCACTTCTTATTTGAAATTTTAATTGTTAAATTTGTTATTATGTTTTTTAAAATTTGTATTAAATGAATTTTTGGATTGAAAAATGTTGATAGTAAACGAAACTTAATTGCTTTTTTACCAACTTACTAGGAATTTAATTTGAAATTCAAGTACCGGATTTTATTTTAATATTCACGTATTGGAATGTCAAAGTGTGGGTTTTTGAATTCCAAAAAGAGAAAAAAAGTAAGTATGAGATGTACTAGATATTCTAAGATATAACAACAGAGGTTATAAACAATTTATAAACAATTTATACAGGTTTAGATTTATGTAAGAGAATAAAGATTGTAATGACAATAAGACATTTTGAAGTGATCATTCTAAGATACAAGTATTCAGATGTTAATGAGGCACGTTTTGCCTAACAGGAAGTAAGTAATTTCTCACGCCTTGTGAGAAAGTGCAAGTAGGTAAGGTTCTCAGTGCAAAAATTAGGTAGTTACTACCTCGCAAAGGTTAGAAGCACATCCTGTCATGTAGATAGTTTTTGTGAGAAGCAAGGGACATACAGTACTGTTGGTAAACAAGGATAGAAAGAAAAAAACTTATTAGTATTTAACCTCTTTAGAATTATTGCATGTTCCATGGAAGAATTCACAATGTAATTGGCAATCACTATATATATAGTACTATGTTGTACTTATTTGTAATTTATGAAAAACAAAAATTTCTTGTCGGTTCGACAAGAAAGAATATGTAACATGCTACATAACTTTTACCTACAATTCAACTCGTTGCATAAATATTTGTTATTTAGTTAATGTAAAATCACACTTTGAACAAATAATAATTAAACCTATACTACACACACATAACATTTTACTATGGGCAAGATACGTAGATGATATACTTGTAATATACCAACCTACCATTCACAACAAACACATCATAATACTAAACTAACTAAATACATACAACGAAAACTTACAGTTTACCTTCGAAAAAGAAAGAAACAGAAAAATTAACTATCTTGACATTATATTAAATATAAAAAATAATAAAATAGAAACTACAGTACACAGAATACCAACGTCCAGCAACACCACAATACACTACAAATCTAACCACCCCTGGACACACAAAATCAACACTTATCAGGAAATAAACATGATAAATAAAGCATGACATTAGATGACGCATTAAAGATAACACTAAACAAGATAAATAAAGCAATAAAATACACACAAAATAACAAACTGAAATTAAATGAAAAATTACATGACATTACAAAAATAGCAATACAAAATGGATACAACAAACATCTTGTAAAATATACGAGTATATATACAATAAATTTTCAAAAACACCTAGCCTCAACACAATACTACAACCTGAACAGAAAAATAATTATATAAAAATCTACCTAGAATATAAATACACCAATAACAAAATAGAAAAAAGAACAAATATATACAACAAAGAACACTATACTCAAACATACAAAGCAAACAACACAATAATAAAATATCTTAATAACACAAACCACAAAACAATTACAGAAAAACATAACCTATCTGGAATCTAAAAAAAATACATGTTACGACCCAATGTTACAACTCATTTTACATAGGAAAAACAACCAAGTCATTTAAAATAAGATTTGCAGAGCATTACAGAGTATTCAAAACTAAAAATATAAAAGCATCGAATGTAGCAGCACACCTAATATCACATAAATATGAAATTGGAAGTTACCAAAATAACCTAACCGTATTTGAAATAAATGATTACCCAATGGAACTAAACTCACTAGAAAAATACCACAGCTATAAAAAACATACACAACAATTTTATAAAATAACAGGCAACATATGCAAACTGCACAAGAAGAAACATATTTGACGTCAACAAATACCAAGATCACGGACCGAACAACAACGCCAGAAAAATAGAAAAAATTAATTCAGCGATTCGGCATTGGTCAAGTGACCGAAAGGTGCCTCATCGCATAAGGTAAAATAATTGAACTTAGTGGTGGAATAATTATTTACAACAATTATAAACAATGTCCATTGGACTTCAGTTATATTATTGTAACATACTTACTGAGTTTATAACTAACTGCCCCAACCAACACTGTATCCATACACCGAAAAGTGCAGCAATGATTACACCAATATAGGAGAGAGTTGTTGAAGTAAACCAGCTTGGTTCCTGTTAAAAGTAAATAGTATTTATTTCTCTACTCATTCAAACATATTTTACAATAAGTGTTTTATTTAATTATGTATTGGTTCTGTATTAGGCTTTTGTTTTTACAGTAGACTACAAGTTAGAAAGAAAAACGTACATTTGATAATAATTGTTATAGACTTTTTTGTTATTTAAAGTTTTATCAATAAACCCTTTATTCAATATCCATTGACATCACCGTTAACTAAGCATTTTGGGTAAAGAACTCATCACAGTATATAATACAAGAATTATAGATTATTATATCCTATTTATTATTTTCGTTCTTTTTCATGATCAGTTTGACAGAAAGCTTATTGAACGTTATTGGAGTTCATAATTATGTGGAAAACCCCCAATTTACGTCCGCTATAGTGTGAGTGTGTGTGTGTGTGTGTGTGTGTGTGTGTGTGTGTGTGTGTGTGTGTGTGTGTGTGTGTGTGTGTGTGTGTGTATGTGTGTGTGTCTGTGTATGTGTGTTTGTGTATGTGCGCGCCCCTTTGTGTGAGTCTTTTTGTAAATGTGTGTGTATATGTGTGTGTGTGTGTGTGTGTGTGTGAGTGTGTGTGTGAGTTTGTATGTGAAATACAATAAGATAAATATTTACGTTTAAAGAGTATCTTAATATTTACTTATATACCTGTATTAACCCTGAGAATATTCTTCATTCTTGCCAGTTGAACTTATTTTAATAACTTAGGTAAAACAATTTAATTTGTAATAATTTATAAAACAGGCAAAACATTATTGATCTCATAGTTACCAAATATGAATTCATAGTTAGCTGTTGCGTACTGCAGTTTTATTAAATAATTCATATAATTTGATGAAATATACTAATTACAAAGTCCATCAGTTTGGTTAGTTAGGTTTGGTTAATATCGTAGAAGAATATTATTGGTAAACGTTTTGAAAAGCCTTGATAGCTTCAGTATGTACTGCAATACGTAATTTTGTTATATTAGCTACTTACTGATATAGGCTACACGTGAATATATAATAAATACCTAATAATAAATAATCTAATAGTTGTTTATTTTCTTACCACGCTGATTCTGTAGCTGGACGCAGAGATCATTGCCACAGTAGAGCTGACGATAGCCAATACTGCCATAGAAAATAAGCTGTTAACGCGTTTGACGAATCTGAAAAAATAGAAAAAAACTATATAATTTTTTTCTAAAAAACGAAACTCATTATAATAGCTGTGACGGTCAGTTGAGAAAGAAACTATTTTTAAAAAGTGAACTTTTTTATCTGTCCCTAGTATTTAAGTTTTATGATACATTAGCTTTGAGAGTAAAAACCATTTCAATGTGAGTAGAGTGTGTAAGTGAGCACGAGAATCGAATTCATCAGTTGCTTAGTCAGAGAAGCAAGAGTTTGTTGACACACGTGGTGCTACAGACGCTAAAATGTTGAACACCAGCAGGCGATACGGTACGAGATCAACCATACCGTCAGGCATGAGATACGATTTTCATACTATGACGTAAGAGGAATCAGAAAGATATCTGCCTGTCCTTCAGAGTACTAGCAGAGGTAGTGGAACCCTGCAGCAAAGGATTCGAACTTTCCTCCCGTAGGAGCTGGTTTTTAGAACAATGGCGTCAGAGGAATCAGAAAAAAATCTGCTAGTCTATTAGAGTACTACCAGAGCCGCTGGAACCCTGTAGCGGAGGATTCGACTTATGATCGCGTAGCATCTGGTACCTGGTTTTTCAAACTATGCCGTCAGAGGAATCAGATTGAAATCATTTTGTCATTCAAAGTATTACCATATCCCGTAAAACTGTGCAGTGGAAAACTCGACATTCCCTGGGTTAGAAGCTGATGGCTGTTTTTATAAAGCTATGCCCTCAGAAGAATCAGAAAGAAATCTGATTGTTTCCCAGAGTATTTGCAGAGCCTGTGGAATCTGTAACGGAAGATTCGACGTTTCCTTGCGTAGGGCATGATGTCTGGCTTTGCAAAAGTCGCCGTCAGAGGAAGACAAAGAAATCTGCAGGGTATAGGCCAAGCTCGTGGAACACGGTAGCAGTAGACTTGCCCTTTCCTCGCGTAGGAGCTGGTGGCTGGTTTTTTGAACTACGCCGTCAGAGAAATCAACAAGAAATCTGCTTGTCCTTCAGAATACTAGAAAAGCCTGTGGAAACCTGTAGCGGAAGATTCGACCATTCCTTGCGTAGGAGATGGTGACTATTTTTCAAACTATGCCGTCAGTAGAATCTGAAAGAAATCGGCGAGTCCTTCTAAGTATTAGCAGAGCCCTTGGAACCCTGTTGCAGAAAACTTGACGTTTCCTTGCAAAGAAATTGGTTTTCCAAATAACGCCATCAGAGAAATCAGAAGATACTTTTGACTTCGGTCTTAAGGATTCTGGGAGATGCGATGGTATGGAATGTAGCTATGTTCGAAGCTCATAGCATACGCAAAGGCTTAGTGATTTATGTGCAGATATTCGTTATTGACGGGTGCAATGTTTACGAGAGCTTTTATTAGGAATAAAGATTGTAGGCCCCATTTTGGTTTAGAAAACCCTGCAGAAAGCCGGATCACGATGAGCGTTTGGAGGTAAAATATACAGTCAGATGGACTGAGAACGAGTCCAGTTCAGAGTATATAAAACGGTTTGAGGAATGTAAGATTATATGATAAGGCATTTTGTGCTGTCGAACAAGATCAAACCATGTGACACAACGCAGAAGCAGTTGACAGTCAACAAATTTACCGTATCATCGATACCGTTTGACTTCAGTATTACTCAGCAGTTTTCCCTGATGAATTCACGAATTTATTACAAATAGATGAAAACTTCCTGACATTTTAACTACTGTGAGGCAAATACATATTCACTATTCACAACACACTAATACGATCTGTTATCAGTGATAGTATAAAGTGACGTATAGTAATTAAATTTAAATAACACCAGATTAGAAATAGGCTACATTTAGTGAAACAGTGTCGTAATGACTGTTAGTCCAAATGGATTGATCGCGCGAGAAAGTAATATGATATCATCGTTGCGAAATGACGGAAAATAATTTTGTAAGCTTACTTCTTCCTCAAGATCTCCTTATATTTGTCATTTATATTTTTTCGTAACCATGTGTCATTATTTCGTTAGTTGATAATATTTTTATTGAAAATATATTTCAATATTATTTTCAAAGTATTCTTTTAAAACAATGTTACTTGTAAACAATACAAAGTATTTACTATTCTATTAACATAGTCTTCAACTTTTCAAAGTTAAATCCCAAATTTCTTATTGAATATTTAGATATTTTTACTTACATTAATATTTTCTGGTGATGCTGAATAGCTTGCTTTGCTAATATCTTGAAGCATTCGTCTACATGATGCCCAGTCGCCGAATGTGAAGGGGATTTTTCAGCCAATGAAAAAGCCCTTTCTTTTAGTTTATTTATGGACAACGATAGAATTTTAATTTCATACAAAACAACTGTAATTGATAAACACTCTATAGAAATTAATGCTGAATAAATAATCACACCAAATAGTGAAGGTACCAATATGATAGAGTAGGCAAAGAGGTACCTGGGAATGCTATTTAAAGAAAATGGGAACCAACAATTATAAGGAAGTTGTAGCTCTGTTATCTCGCTCTTAGAGAACTTTATCTGAGCAATGCCAAAGAATACAGGGATAAAGATCTTAGAAACTGAAACTAAAGCCATTGTTGTAGTAGAGCAGTATGAAATCAGTCTAGCCCTTCTCATGTACTTGGTTTTAATCATTTCTGCATCTTCTATTATTGGAATTTTGTATACATACAGACCTTCCACTATTGCCTTGTACACAATGTAAAGATTGTGGCTCTGAATGACGCTGTTACAGATCAAAGCCGTGACGACACAACAGACAGCAATATCAGTCACGCCATCAATTCTGTCATCCATGACGTCACCATTATTATTAAGGATGATTTTTAAAACGATCAAAGTGAGATTCATGATCCAGAACAAGGCCATTGTAATCAGATATCTGAAATTTATTTTAGGTTTGAAATTCCTAATACTAATTCCAATTGTTAGAAACAGTAGTTTCAATATATTTGTTGTTTGGCTTCCATTTGTTTCCGTCATTTTACCTGTATCAAAACATTTTAGTAAGAGTTTAAATATCATTTTGGAATAATTATTACAATATATAAGGAAGAAATATTATTTAAGCAATAATGAATAAGTATAAATATCAATCGATTAAAATAGTTTCTGACACATAAATAACAGGCGAGTAATGATTAAAAATTAATTTTATTAAAATTACAATAATATTTTTTATAATTAGTTGTCATATGGTGTAATCTATTGATCGTAGAAAATTGTATTAATCATTAGTGTAATCTATTATTACTAAATAAGGTGAAATAAGTAAACTAAATGTAAAAAGAAAAGATAAATTATAAAACATGGTCAAGATAAATAAAAAGATTTGAAACGAAAATTGAGTTCATATGTCAAGAGAAGTCGTGTATTTGGGCATGAAAGATTTATTTTATATAACGTCCAAAATCTAAATCTTGTATTTTATATATTTTATGACGTGATTTTACACACATACATACACACACTACAACGCCCCTTATTTTTATTTATGACGAGCTATCTCATCTGGTCCCAACCTTGCAACCGCTTCGTTTGTTTTATTATACCGTATGCTAGTGGTGGTGGTGGTGGTTTTCTAAAAATGTAAGTTACTTGTTTTGGTAATATATGTTTTCTACCGTTTCCAAAACCCATGCCTTAATTCCCGGTGTTCAAACGTCGATGCCGCGCCTAAGCACAAACCACGCCCGCAGACTCCTGTCTTACTGTTTGTATGACCCCCCTAAAAAGGTTAACGATTTTTTGTTGGGTTTTTTACAATCATAATTGTCAGTAATGTAGTCAGCTGGAAGGAATACAATATGAACACTCAGAAACCCCAGATGCTCTTACCATGTTCCAAGATCTGCAGACAGGGCAAGGGAGACGTACAAAATATGATCATGCTTAATTTACCTGTTTAAAGGCTCCTGTGTTTTTTTAACATGATCTGCCAGCAGACCAAGTCTCTGGACTTTAATATAAAAACCAACTATTTTACAGAATAGCTCAAAATATTTAAATAAATTTGTCCTAAGGAGAGAACTCTCATGGAGAAACATTAGGCTCTGAATTTTATCTGATTTATTAAATACTGATTTTTTTTAAATTTTGTGATCTGATTTAATAATCATGTTTTATTAGTTGGAAGAAACTAGAAGCTTTATTTATTATTCAAAACAGGATAAAAATATATACCAAAAAATTTTTTAAATAAATTTAATTGCTGTTTCAATCTTAAAGAAATTATCATACACTGAAATACCACATTATATCTCTTGTTACTGTTACTTTATATTTTTTTATATTCACAAATAATTATTTAAACTGTTCTCAAATTTGATACACTTATTTACAAAATTTTATACTGAAATTAATTAATTATATTCACTTTTATAAACAAAAATTCTTTCATAGTTTATTTGAACTTGCTCAACTGAACCGTTTGCTTTCTTAGTTTAATGTAACAACAATTTTTACATCATTTAACTTTCCAAGTGAATTGATAAATTCTAATTTTTTAATATACAAATATTTTTATTTTATTTCACATTAATTTAAAACTTTTGATTAAAGTAAAGCCATTGTTTATTTTTATGTTATTGAAAATTTTGAATTTAATAAATTTAACTACTAAATTTGACATTATTTCTAATAAAATAAATGACTGGCCCAGAGTTTCACTGTCCAATCTAACTAATGATTACAAATGATTAAAAACTAAGCGTGATTGAAATAAAAGAGTTACAATTAATAAGTGTAAGATATATTGAAAATATAGTCTGTAAATAAAAGACAGATATCAATGTGCTATAGAATATATGATAAACTATGTACACTATTTAATATTATTGATCAGCTGATATTTTTTTCTAAGAGTCTATGTAAGACAAATATAGTTGTTGTGAACTAGTAGAGCTAGATTGAAACTTATTATTAAAAACTGTTTATTCGTTTTAATTTAAATTATGTAGTTGTTCAATAAAAGGCGAGCGTGACAGGATTTTAAGTTTAAAGTTAGAGCTAGACTAATATTTCTTGAAATTGCCTACGTCTAATTCGTGTGATGGATGCTGTAGAGAAAAAAAGGACAGTGTTAAGGGTAACTTTTAGCAATTGTAATGAATTACAGAAAGTAGTTCAAGGTGATTATGTATATGATGAGGTTTCAATAAAAACAGGTTTTGGGAGACTGGGAGAAAATAATAAGGTTTTGATAATTATAAAAGAAGACATTTTTAATTTGCTGTTAGAGAAGAATGCCACTGAAGAACTGGAAAATGAATTAAAACTATCAGATGAGTACAATATTAAGTTTCAGGAAATACTTATGCCTGTGCAAAGATTAATAAGTGAGGAAGAGTCGTCGGTAATTAACCGAAGTCGTGTTATTACTAAACGTAAGTTTAAATTGCCCACGCGTGAAATGAGAAAATTTGATGGAGATGTACAACATTGCCTTACGTTTTGGGGATAATTTAGGAAAATGATGAGGACCCAGACAGACATTGAGGATAATGACAAATTTCAATATTTGCTTCAGGCAACCGTGCCTGGTTCTAGAGCTAGATAAATTGTATTAAGTTATCCACCAATTGGTAGTAATGATAAAGAGCACTAGATAGCCTAGAGACCAGGTTCAGTCGGGATGACCTATTAGTTGAATACTACATTAGAGAGTTGCTTAAACTAACCTTAAGTATGAATTCTGGACAAAAAAGGAATGGATTTTTACCAAAATAGTGATGAAGCCACAGATATTTTAATTGTTTCTGATATTTATAGTAAGCTACTCACAGGTAGGAAAGAGTTATTAGAATGTGGTTTAGTTGCCCTCGAAACTTACCTTGGGTGGATTTTGACAGGTAAAATGAACAATTCCAAATCTGAAAAAAATTACTGCAATGTCTATTTTTCACCTTTCAGACAATGTGTTATAATGAGCTAGATGTCCTTGGTATACAGGGTCCTTATGAAAAAAAAGTAAAGAAGAAGAAGCTTTGGAAGCACAAGCTTATTTTTTATACACAATAACAGTAAATAATGAAAGAAGGTACGAAGTTAAACTACTATGGATTGGAGGACACATGGCAGTGCCCAGAAACCTTAATTTAGCAAAGATAAGATTAGATAAAACTGTGCACAAGCTTAGAGAAAATAATTAATTTCATACGAATGATGAAGCCTTACGTATGTTCATCTTTTTATGATAAGCGTTTTGAGTGGTCAAAGGAAAATGTTATTGAAGAGGTCTCTGTAGCTCAATGGAATGAGGGACATTGTTTACCACGTAGCCCTATATTTAAAGAGAGATGTATAACAAAGTTTAAGGCAGTTTTTAATGCATCTTCTAAAGATAAAAACGGTCTATCTTTAAATTAATGTTTACATAAAGGACTATTATTGTCCTTACCACAAAAAGATGTTATTGGAGGTAATACATCAACTACGGTTAAATTTCAGAATGATCGAAGTAGTTATCATTCGTATCAAAACTAAAGTAACTGAAAGAAAAGACACATTTAATTTTAGCTACCCTGTTGTTTTACCATCCAAACATTCTTTAGTAGAAATCATGATTATGGATATGCATATTAGATTTAAACATGTTGGAGTGCAAGGACTTCTGAGTATGATGAGAGAGAGGTTTTGGGTGTTACAAGGACGTAGGACTTTGAAAAATATTCATAAGTCAAAGTCATTTGAAACAGTTACTCCACCTTTGACTGAATCTCGAGTCAGATATGATTCACTTTTTGAGATTACAAGCATTGATTTTTGTAGACCGTTATACCTGAAAGGTAAAAGAAAACTGTGGATTTGTTTGTTCACATGTGGTGTGTATAGAGAAGTTCATTTAGAACTTTGTACATCATTATCTTCAGAAACTTTTATTCAAGCCCTTGGGAGATTTATGAGACCCCGAGGAAGAGCAAGTATTATTTATAGTGATAATGGAACAACTTTACTGACACTGAACATGCAATAAAAAATATTTATTTTTATAAAATCCACAAATATAGCACAGATGAAAAAAGCAGCTTGCAAAAATTAATATTTGGTGTATTGATATTTTTTTATAAGCCGTCATCTTTCATAGCGCTCTATTCCTTTTTCAATCATATACCACATCCCCACACACTTACAATAAGTTAACTAATTTGTATTTAACTTGCAAAATATTAACTAGAAATAATTATCATGGTAAAACAACGTTTGACCTGTCACCTAGTAACCATCACTACATTTAGCTCACTTAAAATGAAGAAATGTCAGTTAATATATAAATAATTTGTAAATAGGTTTTATAAGAACAAGTAAGAAACATGGATTTAGTAATATGATAAGAACCTTTTCGAGGTAAGTAACAGGAATATTTGGCACACAGTTGATGTTTTTCATAGAAGAACGAGTCGTATTAAATTTAATTTTTTAGATTTTAGTAAATTATTAAAATTAGTAATGTGCAAGCAAGTTGAAGCCAGTAAATAGTAATAGCTATCATAAACAAAAATTAATTAAATTATTTTCTCAATTAATACGAAAACGAGTAAAAGAAATGAATGCATATTTAGAAAATATTTAAAATTATAACAAAAATTGTTTGTCAATATATAATATATTCAGGAATCATAGTCTAATTAGTGTGGAAATTCGTGGAAATTAGATTTTATGATAATAATTTAAGTAAATAAAAATAATCTAGATTTATATTCGAGCACACAAATATTACTTACATTTAAATCGCAAGGAAGGAAGCTTACCTAATTCCCTCAAGAATACATTTATGGACACAAACATAAAATAAATAACTTGTAATTTATGTTAGATTAAGTTAATTCTGTTAAATAACGAACAGTGCTAGAGGATTTTAAATAGTGGTGTAATAGATAAAGTTGTGAAATTTATTCGTGGATTCTAAAGCCATTTTATTAAAATTTCCAAGTAGCTGTTATCTTATTCTAATCACTAAAGGCAATTAATTAAAGAATGTTAAAGCTCTTACACACACATACATACAAGCGCACACATACACACACACACAAACACACCTATACACACACACACACACACACATACACACACACCACACACAAACAAAAACAAACACACACACACACACGCAAACACACAAACACACAAATACATACATACATCCACAAATACAAAAACAACACACACACACAAACACACACAAACACAGTGCGTATGTATATACACTAGTGCTTTTAGAACTATTATACAATATTTTCCACTGTAATTTACTATAAGAGTTTACCACACACGTATTAGGCTAGATCAATATATTAATTTTTAATATTATTACCATTGCAGATGGAACGATTTGCAATAGTTTATAATTATAATTCAATTTCTCAAATATAAATTTTAGGGAGACATATTTACCAGATTTGTAGACAAATTCACTGTGTTTATTTATCAAGAATATTCGTTTGGTTTTTAAACTTGCACTAACTCTCCACCATGGACTGCGACGCTGCACTCTAAGATAATCTTCCGTTCTAATGTATGCAATGAAAAACACGCACATGAACCAAGAATAAAGTTATAAATGTTATACTTTGTCTTCAGTTATTCATAAGGGACTGTTAGATTAATAATTTATAACGATTATTGCTTGAAGTTTCTAGGAACTAATAATTAATTTAGCTATTTAGACTGGCGAAAAGTATGTGCTATAGTAGTTTGAACTGAATATGGACAAGGCTGTATGTTAGAATGCCTATATACGTATAAAGAAGAATGTGTAGTCATAATGTTGCAAAGCCAAGCAAGAAATTACCAGACGGTAGTCCTAATAAGACTGAGTAGCCAGGACGTTGTAAACTAAACCAAGAACTAATTATATGGAAGGAAGAATGAAGTTGCAAGCAAACCAAGGGTTCAACAATTGGAAGCAAGAATACTAGTACGACGTTGTAAAGTTAACAAAGAATTTACAAAATGGTTAGCATTGGAACGTCATGATGACCTATTCTTAATTTTATCTGGTAAAACCTTCGTTAACTTTACATCGCTATACATGATTATTCATAATTTTTTCCCCTTGTAAATTCTTGTATAGTTTTGAAATGTTATTACTATTCATGGTTCCTTTCATCTAGTAAACTCTTGGTTTACTTTGCAACGTCATGGAAGTGTGCAACTAACATTGTTCCTTACATCTATTTATATCGGTTAGCTCTGCAAAGTCATACTTCCATGTAATAAATTCTAGTTTAGCTTTGGAACGTCGTTACTGCTCATTTATCCTTTCATCTGGTAAAGCATTGGTTAGCATTTTGCAAAGTTGCAAGTACTCACTCTTACTTCCATCTAAAAAATTTTAGTATAGTTTTTTGACGTCGTGACTACTCATTCATCTTTTCATCTTTTATAGTCTTGGTTAGCTTTGCAAAGTCACGAGTACTGAATTTTACTTCCATCTAGTAAAGTCTTGGCTAACTTTGCAAAGACATGCACACTGATACTTACTTATATCTAATAAATTCCAGTTTTTCTTTGCGACGTCGTGACTACTCTTTCATCCTTCCATCTGGTAAAGTCTTGGCTAACTTTTCAAACAAATGAGTACTCAATCTTTCTATCATTTAATAATTTATGGTTTAATTTTGCGATGTCGTGACTATTCATTCATCCTTTCATATGGGAAAACCGTGGTTAGCTTTGCAAACTAATGAGTACTCATTCTTACTGTCATCATAAAATTATAGTTTAATTTTACTCATTCATCCTTTAGTCTGGTAAAGTCTTTGTTAGCTTTGCAAAGTCACGATTACTCACTCTTTTACTCTTATACACGCACACTCATATTTACTTCCATCTAATAAATTCTAGGTCAGCTTTGCGACATCGTGGCTATTCTTTCACCTGGTAAAGTCTTGGTTAGCTTTGGAAAGTCATGCACACTCATACTTCCATCATATAAATTCTATTTTAGCTTTGCGACGTCGTTACTGCTCATTCATCCTTTCATCTGGTAAAGTCTTCGTTAGCTTTGCAATGTCGTACACACTCATACTTCCATGTAATATTCTAGTTTAGCTTTGCTACGTCGTGGCTACTCATCCATCGTTTCACCTGGTAAAGTCTTCGTTAGCTTTGCAATGTCGTACACACTCATACTTCCATGTAATATTCTAGTTTAGCTTTGCTACGTCGTGACTACTCATCCATCGTTTCACCTGGTAAAGTCTTCGTTAGCTTTGCAATGTCGTACACACTCATACTTCCATGTAATATTCTAGTTTAGCTTTGCTACGTCGTGACTACTCATCCATCGTTTCACCTGGTAAAGTCTTCGTTAGCTTTGCAATGTCATGCACACTCATACTTCCATTTAATATTCTAGTTTAGCTTTGCTACGTCGTGACTACTCATCCATCCTTTCACCTGGTAAAGTCTTCGTTAGCTTTGCAATGTCGTACACACTCATACTTCCATGTAATATTCTAGTTTAGCTTTGCTACGTCGTGACTACTCATCCATCGTTTCACCTGGTAAAGTCTTCGTTAGCTTTGCAATGTCATGCACACTCATACTTCCATGTAATATTCTAGTTTAGCTTTGCTACGTCGTGACTACTCATCCATCGTTTCACCTGGTAAAGTCTTCGTTAGCTTTGCAATGTCATGCACACTCATACTTCCATGTAATATTCTAGTTTAGCTTTGCTACGTCGTGACTACTCATCCATCGTTTCACCTGGTAAAGTCTTCGTTAGCTTTGCAATGTCGTACACACTCATACTTCCATGTAATATTCTAGTTTAGCTTTGCTACGTCGTGGCTACTCATCCATCGTTTCATCTGGTAAAGTCTTCGTTAGCTTTGCAATGTCATGCACACTTATACTTCCATGTAATATTCTATTTTAGCTTTGCGACGTCGTTACTGCTCATTCATCCTTTCATCTGGTAAAGTCGTCGTTAGCTTTGCAATGTCAAGCACACTCATACTTCCATATAATATTCTAGTTTAGCTTTGCTACGTCGTGACTACTCATCCGTCGTTTCACCTGGTAAAGTCTTCGTTAGCTTTGCAATGTCGTACACACTCATACTTCCATGTAATATTCTAGTTTAGCTTTGCTACGTCGTGACTATTCATCCATCGTTTCACCTGGTAAAGTCTTCGTTAGCTTTGCAATGTCGTACACACTCATACTTCCATGTAATATTCTAGTTTAGCTTTGCTACGTCGTGGCTACTCATCCATCGTTTCACCTGGTAAAGTCTTCGTTAGCTTTGCAATGTCATGCACACTCATACTTCCATGTAATATTCTAGTTTAGCTTTGCTACGTCGTGACTATTCATCCATCGTTTCACCTGGTAAAGTCTTCGTTAGCTTTGCAATGTCGTACACACTCATACTTCCATGTAATATTCTAGTTTAGCTTTGCTACGTCGTGACTACTCATCCATCGTTTCACCTGGTAAAGTCTTCGTTAGCTTTGCAATGTCGTACACACTCATACTTCCATGTAATATTCTAGTTTAGCTTTGCTACGTCGTGGCTACTCATCCATCGTTTCATCTGGTAAAGTCTTCGTTAGCTTTGCAATGTCATGCACACTTATACTTCCATGTAATAAGTTCTAGTTTAGCTTTGCGACGTCGTAACTACTCATTCATCCTTTCAACTGGTAAAGCCTTGGTTAGCTTTGGAAAATCATGAGTACTCACTCTTACTTCAATCTAATAATCACCAGATTAGCCTTGCGACGTTGTTATTGCTCATTCATCCTTTCATCTGGTAAAGTCTTGGTTAGCTATGCAAAGTCACAATTACTCACTCTTACTTCCATCTAATAAATTCTAGTTCAACTTTGCGACGTCGTGACTACTAATTCATCCTTATCATCTGGTAAAGTCTTGGTTAGCTTTGGAAAATCATGAGTACTCACTCTTACTTCAATCTAATAATCACCAGATTAGCCTTGCGACGTTGTTATTGCTCATTCATCCTTTCATCTGGTAAAGTCTTGGTTAGCTATGCAAAGTCACAATTACTCACTCTTACTTCCATCTAATAAATTCTAGTTCAACTTTGCGACGTCGTGACTACTAATTCATCCTTATCATCTGGTAAAGTCTTGGTTAGCTTTGGAAAATCATGAGTACTCACTCTTACTTCCATCTAATAAATTCTAGTTCAACTTTGCGACGTCGTGACTACTCATTCATCCTTTCATCTGGTAAAGTCTTGGTTAGCTTTGGAAAATCATGAGTACTCACTCTTACTTCAATCTAATAATCACCAGATTAGCCTTGCGACGTTGTTATTGCTCATTCATCCTTTCATCTGGTAAAGTCTTGGTTAGCTATGCAAAGTCACAATTACTCACTCTTACTTCCATCTAATAAATTCTAGTTCAACTTTGCCAGGTCGTGACTACTAATTCATCCTTATCATCTGGTAAAGTCTTGGTTAGCTTTGGAAAATCATGAGTACTCACTCTTACTTCCATCTAATAAATTCTAGTTCAACTTTGCGACGTCGTGACTACTCATTCATCCTTTCATCTGGTAAAGTCTTGGTTAGCTTTGGAAAATCATGAGTACTCACTCTTACTTCAATCTAATAATCACCAGATTAGCCTTGCGACGTTGTTATTGCTCATTCATCCTTTCATCTGGTAAAGTCTTGGTTAGCTATGCAAAGTCACAATTACTCACTCTTACTTCCATCTAATAAATTCTAGTTCAACTTTGCGACGTCGTGACTACTAATTCATCCTTATCATCTGGTAAAGTCTTGGTTAGCTTTGGAAAATCATGAGTACTCACTCTTACTTCCATCTAATAATCACCAGATTAGCCTTGCGACGTTGTTACTGCTCATTCAACCTTTCATCTGGTAAAGCCTTGGTTAGCTTTGAAAAATAATGCACTTATACTTCCATGTAATAAATTCTAGTTCAGCTTTGCGACGCCGTAACTACTCATTCATCCTTTCATCTGGTAGAACCTTGGTTAGCTTTGCAAAGTCATGCACACTCGTACTTACTTTTGTAGGTTAGGCTATAATGAAAATAATTGTGTTATGGATTAATATATTTCAGTATGAATATAAATAAAAACTCTAAACAGATGTTTACATCTAAAAGAAAAACTTTGGTAATAGTATAGTAAACGTAAGAATAATTTTAATGACTCGTAATGACTAATATTATTGATAAATAAATTTATAAATTCCATTTAATGTGGACTATCGGTCTATGTGCACTTATACGTCCATGTAATAAATTCTAGTATGGCTGTTTGGTAACAATAGTTTCGGAGGACCAATAATTATTATAATTATATAAACTAATAGATTGTACTTACGTGCACCATGGAATGCGCACTTATCACACTCGCGTATTAAATAAGCGATTTCTGGCCAGAAAACCTGTTCGTATTCCCCGCACTGATAACAATAGGTTTAATAATCAATAAAACAGTTATAAACAGATATAATCAGGTATCAATAAACAGAGATTGAAAGTATAAGAATATATTAGAACGTAGTGGTGTATCGAACTACACTCCGGAAAGGTCTAACTTGCTCTGCCGGTTCAAACGGCAGAAACCAACCTTATCACGGGTGATCTTTGTCTGACTTTGGCGGCGGGTTTAAAATAAAAGAAATGAGTCTATATTAATTTTAAATACGTAACATACCGGGGGCCTTGAATCCTTCTAGGATTCAAAGAGACTTAACACAAATATAATATTTAGAGAGTTTATAAAAATAAAAAGTTCATAAAGAAAAATAAAAATATCTTTTTTACAAAAATTGAGCACACTATGGCGCAAGTTCATTATGAGCGTAGAGGTAGAGGGAAAACCTTGTGAGCAGGTCTTGTCAAGGTTCCCTGCTTTGTCTTCAAATGAACCACTCTTACTACACCATCCTTTCCTGGAGAAACACTACTTATCCTAGCCAGAGGCCATGCGAGAGTTGGTGCAGGTTGATGCACTAACACGAGGTCGCCGACGCGCAGGTTGACAGTTGGCACGTTCCACTTCCCCCGTTGCTGAAGAGTATGGATATATTCTAGATGCCATCTCTTCCAAATACGCTGGTGAAAGGCCTTGATTAGCTGCCAGTGCTTGAGTCGGTTGGCAGGAACGTTGAAAAGATCCTCTTCTGGAACTGAAACCAATGAAGATCCTATTAAGAAGTGACCCGGGGTGAGTGCATTGAGGTCTGAGGCGTCGTTTGACAGAGGTGTGAGAGGTCTCGAATTCAAAATAGCCTCTACTTGAGTTGTGAGAGTGGAAAATTCACATAGAGTTAAAATATGTTCACCGATGACACGTCGGAGGTGATGTTTTGCACTCTTGATTGCTGCTTCCCAAAGACCACCTTGATGAGGAGCTGCAGGCGGGTTGAAATGAAAGTTGATATTGTGTTGTGATGAGAATTCAGCAAGAGGGGTTCGGTCTGAAGAGATGATGAGATTTTGTAAAGCATTATTTGCTCCAACGAAATTCGTTCCACAGTCAGAATAAATATTTGTGAAAAGACCGCGTCTAGACACAAATCGGGTGAGAGCGGCAATAAACCCATCTGTCGACAGGTCCGATACTACTTCAATGTGTACAGCCTTTGTCACAAGGCAAACAAAGATACAAATATATGCTTTGGTCAAGCGAATCGAGCGCAAATTGTGCATTTTGATGTTAAAAGGACCTCCGTAGTCAATTCCGGTGTTGAGAAACGGACGAGAAGGAGTTAATCTTGCTTTTGGTAAATCACCCATGAGCGGAGATTTATTGTGAGGCTTGTGTCGGAAACATACAACACATTGAAAAATGCGAGAGCGTATTACACTTCGGGCCGAGAGTATCCACACATCCTGTGCAAGAAGTGATTGAGTCAATTGAGCGCCCGAGTGTAAGTATTTTCGATGATAAAAATCAATAAGAAGGTTGACGACATGATGTCGTTTGGGCAAAATCACAGGATGTTGCACATCCGTAGGAAGTTTTAAAGCGTTGAGACGTCCTCCCACTCGTAGGATATCATCCTTGTCGAGAAAAGGAGAGAGTCGGCGGAGTTGTGACGAGGCAGGTGTAGTTGAATCCTTCTTCATGGCAACGATGTAGTCTCTGAACGCTGATTCTTGAACCATCTTGAAAATTGCCAGTCTTGACGCTCTCATTTCCAGAGTGTTGAGAGGACCATCGAGCTTTCTTGAATGACGAGCGTTATGAGTAAATCGCAAAATATAAGCCATCACACGCTGGAGTCGGCTAAAGTGAGAAAACTGAGTGAGGAGCTCCCATTCATGAGGAGCAGTTGATATGAGAGATATAGGTGAAATGGGTTTCTCTTCTCCTGTGTCAGTAAGTTTTGCAGGCATAAAATGAGATACCGGCCAGTTATCATTAGATTTTTGTAGCCAAAGGGGGCCGTACCACCATAATGAGTGCTGTGGTAAATCTTTAGGAAGTAACCCACGCGACGCGCAATCAGCAGGATTATCTTCACTCGCTACGTGTCTCCAGTAATGAGAAGGCACTAATTCTTGTATCTGGGCTACACGGTTGGCAACAAACGTCTTCAATCGATGAAGAGGTGTTTGTAACCATGTCAGTGTTACTGTCGAATCACACCATAGAAATACAGAAGAAAATTCCACCCTTTTTTCAAAAAGAGAGATAACATATCCCACTAGTTGGGCGAGTAAATGAGCTGCACTTAGCTCTAATCGAGGTACCGTGAGCCTTTTCAGAGGGGCTACTCGAGTCTTCAATATTACTTGCCGAATTAACACAGAGTCGTCGCTAAGTTGGCATCTCAAGTAAACGACGGCGGCATAACCGTTCTCAGAAGCATCTGAGAAACCGTGTAACTCGAAGTTTCTCGAGTGTGTTATTCGTAATGCACGAGGAATTACAATTTCTCGTAGAGTATTAGCCGAGTCTGTAAAGGTTTGCCATAATTTCAATTGTTCAGATGGAAGTGGTTCATCCCAGTTCAATCCTTTGATCCAGAGTAGTTGCATAAAACGCTTGGCCCACATAACAATGGGTGAGAGAAAGCCACAAGGGTCGTAAATCTGGGCAATGATACCGAGAATTTGACGTTTAGTCCTAGAATTGTGAGGAAAATTCAAATTATATGTAAACGTATCGGTAGAGGGTGACCAGTGAAGACCTAATATAGTGAAATGTGGTTGTTTACTGCCTTGAAGGAATACAGGGGTCTAAATGAGCATCAGGTAGATCTTGCAGCAGTTGACTGGAGTTAGATGTCCATTTGCGTAGTTCAAAGCCTCCGCGAGCCAGGAGCGAGATGAGTTGCTTACGGAGGCTCAAAGCCTTTTCTTCAGAGTCAGCTCCAGAGATGATGTCATCTACGAACGTCTGCGTGCGTAGAATATTTGCAGCTTCAGGATAGGAGGCACCTTCGTCTGCAGCGAGCTGATGTAAGGTTCTAATGGCAAGATACGGTGAACAATTCACTCCGTAAGTCACTGTCGTGAGCTTGTAGATTAAAGAGGGCTGATCTGGACTTTCACGCCATAAGATCATCTGATAGCACTGGTCATCAGGGTGCATTTTTACCTGTCTATACATTTGACGAATGTCACAAGAAAAAACAACTTTATGAATCCGAAAATTTAGTAATAAATCACAAATATTCGTTTGCATCTTTTTGCCTGTTAATAAAATATTATTAAGAGAAATACCATTAGAGGTTTCAGAACTAGCATCAAATACAGTACGTAAACGAGTTGTGCTGATAGACTCCTTTAAAACACCATGGTGAGGAAGGAAGTAATGAGGTACAGTTAGATCAGTATTATGAGCGTATATCATGTGACCAGAGGCTAAGTAGTCAGCCATAAAATCAGTATATAGGGATTTAAATTGAGGTTGAGCACTAAATTTCTTCTCTAGAGAGTGCAGTCTTTTTTCTGCATTTAAACGAGATTGACCCAGGGGAGGATGTTCAGACTTGAATGGTAGTCGGACGCAATATCGGCCAGATTGGTCCCGAGTATGAGTGGCGAGAAAGTGATCTTCACATAATGTATCTTCTTGAGAAAGCTTAGACACAGCAGGGGGTTCTTCCTGTTGCCAAAACCTTTGTAGTGAGTCGTGAAGGTCAATGTCGTTGACAACTAGAAGTGTAGTTGATAATTGAGAGCTGGAGTTACTATGAAGTTCACTGCCAGATAGACATGGTGCGTTAGCCATTACTAAAAAGCCAAAGTGTGTGCCTATTAGCCTGGGTAAACCAGGTCCGAGGTTATAAGCCTCTTGTGTAATCTTACCGACTTACTTTTTATAACCTTTGCCGTTGTTTATTTCTCTTCCTCAATTGCTAAGTCAGTAAGAAAGTAATGGTTTATCCATTGACTACGAACCTAATTTCATAGACCTGTGCCTCAAGGAATAAACCTCTCAGAGGAACCAACCCCTGAATTTTTGATAAAACCAATTAGCCTCCGATAAGCCCTGTTCAAGCTCCTTTTCGGGTAGTGGAATCTTTGAGAGACACTTGTGATTTAAAGACTATACCTGGATACCTAGTGAACTTATCTTATCTAGAATGAAAACACAGCTAATTGGAAAATATACATTTTTATTTATTTGCTCCAAGGTTCAAATTAATTATTATTGTTTTTATTTAATTTCACAGGATTTTCTTGACTAATTATTTTTTCAAAATTTCATACAACTTGCCATTTAACTAAACATTATTATCTCCTTCTGTTTTTAAATTTTCTTATTATCATTAATTTTACATATAATTTAAATTATCAAAGTTACCATAATTAATTTTGTATATAATTTTGATTAGTAGAGTTAAATTTAACATATTTTAAAATCTGATTCTTTTTCAAACACTTAATATTACTATGTAATGCCTTTAGGCTAGGCCTTGAACAATTAACTTCTTTGGAAGTTATTCATTAGAAATTCACTTAGAAAAAGCCATATAAGATATACATCTTTATACTTAATCCATACATTCCCACAGCGATGGGAATGGAAAGTCAATTTTGAATCTTTATTACTTAAATTTGGGTAACCTAAGAGAGTTGACTAATCAGTCCCTTAGGTTATTCCCATCTTATTTAATTTTGAAATTAAGTTAATATAATTTGAAGTAAAATGTTATTTAAAAAAGAATAATTAAATTGATTATATAACCTTGTACTGTAGAAATCTTTTTATCTTCATTAATGTTGTCATCTGTCGGTCCTGTTACAGCTTCAAGGGTCTTGGTAGGTAGGCGTCTCTCCATAATTTCGGTTAATCTTCTTATTTTCTTTAATTTTGCATTTTGGTGGTCGAAATTTTGTTCTGGGTATATATGAGCCCTTGCTCATATATATCTTCCTTCCCCTGATCACATCGTAGCACTTTTTACTCTGTTTTTAGCACATTTTTTCTTGTCCTGATCGCATGGTACAAAAACACGTCTGCTCGCTTTGAGAGCCTAATGCATTCTGATCTTGGATAGCGTGCTTTTTTGAGGCCTCCTTCTCCAATTTCAAACTTCCCACGTCCCAGTATCCATTTTTCAACTTTTGACCAATCAGAAAGCCGTTGCCATGGCAATTGACTTTGTTTGTTCGGAAATTCTGAACTAAGATTAGTTTCCCTTTTTATAAAAGGCGTTTCTGTATTCTGATGTGTCCTTTGCATTTTTACCTTTTATTTAATAACATATTTGACTTTATTTCTTCTCATTTAATTTAATTAACTTTTTAACATTCTTAATCCAAAGTTCGACTGTAGCGCTTTCGTTTCGTAGTGACAAGATTTATAATCAATGCCCTAAGCGGATTTTTCCGAAATCAAATATGACTTCTTCTATTATAACCTAATTTCTTAGGCTATTACACTTTAACATTTAATCTTTACTTTTACATAAATACTATTTTCCCTAGCTAGGCCTAATTTACTTTCCTCACATCTTAATTTACATTCTTTATTCCTGATTATTTTTAAGTACAATTATTTTAATAGCCGGCATCTAGGCCTAGTTTGTTATACTACACAATTACCGTCTTTTTTTGTTTACATAATTTAGGCTATCCACTTTGAAGTGATAATTTTTCTTATTGCTTATAATTTATGTTTTTTAAGTCTAAAGTTATTTCTAATTTTCTTCATTTTACTATTATTTACCCTAGTTTTAATATTATTATTATTATAATGTTTTAAAATTTTTATATATAAATTTATTCAATTATTTAACCCGGTTAGGTTTGATTCTGGTATTCTGTACAATTACCCAGATTCTTTGCATCGGACATTCTGGCCGCTGCAAAATTCCCCCCTTTTTAAATATATGAAAATTTTGGTTCTTCTCTCCCTTGAAACAGATAAACATAATTAATAACATATTTGTGAAAAGTAACATTAACACTTATACTAGTTTATATTAAAATTTTCATATTCCTTTCATTAATCTACTATTCCTATTCATTTTCATAACTTAATTAATTTTACTAAAGTTCACAATTTACTCTCCTGTCCCTTTCACTCATATATATCATTGTCACATAGTCACTTCACATGCTATTTACTCATTTATTACTCCTGTCCTTAGTCACATTCTTTTTTATTTAATCTTATTTCAAGTTTATATTAACTATACAATATTGTATATTGTAATCCTTATTTTACACATTCATTGTTGTTTAACACAACCTTTACTTTAATAAATTCAATGAATCCCGTTCATTTAACATATGGCTTTTTCTTTCACATTTAATACTGATTTTATATTATTTGTCCTATGTATTTGGATTATGTTACTGCTTTAATCTACTACTTAGATTTATTTTACATTTTTATTTTTATTACTTAACCGTTACTCCCTATGTCACTGATGGATCATTTTTTATTTACCTTGCCTTATTATCCTTTATTCTTTAAATATTTTCTTATTATCCGTCCAGCTTTATCTTTCTTTTTCTTCTTTCTCCTTTTCCAATTTCTTAACTTTCCCTTATTCTCCTTAAATCTACCTTTTATTTTTCTGTTTTTGAATTGTAATGAAATGAAGGTTCTTCTCGTATTTGGATTGGTTCTCATTTTAATTGACTTTCGAACTCTTGATCTAGTAAATGGGGTTTTCTTTTTTCTTTCTTTAATTTCAATTTCTTTCCTTTGGGTTATCTCTCCAGAATCTAAAGTCTTAGTCATGGGCTTCCGAGCTACTTGTTGGTTATTCATTTTAACCTCGTTGTTCCCCCCTTTTAATTGTTTCGACGCGACGTTTATATTTTTATTTATATTTATTTTCTTATTTATTATTTTTTCACTCACATTATTTCCCCTTTTTGGCACTATTTCGGCCTTACCTTGTTTATATTTTGGTTTGCTCTTAATCTCAGCTGCAGCTCTTCTTTCCATGTCCTTTGTTTCTTTATCTCCTGTTTTGACTCCCTCAGGTCTTAAATTTATTTCCTTATTTATTATATTTTCATTTTTGTTTTTTAATTTTTTGTTTTTTTTTAATTTTTCCTCTGTTTCATTTTTTATTTTTCTTTGATATTCGTTCGTTATATTTAAGATTTCCCCTTTACTTGTTTCTTGTCCATTTCCTCCTTCATTCATTCGGCAGTGCCCCTGCTTCTCGCACTGTCGCATTAACCCCTCCTTTTTGCTTTGATGCCCTATTGTTGATGCATCTTCTTTTTCCTGGGTTATCTTGCATATTTTTCGGACTTCTTCATTTTCCTCTATCTTTTGTATTTTACTTTTAAAGTCCTGGTACACCATTTCCCCTTCTATTTCGAATGTCACAAAGCGTCTATCCATATTTATCCGTGCCTTTAGGTCATACAGTGTGTTGCACCCCATAATCATCTCCGACCGAAGTTTGGAGACCACTATGAAGATGCAGTCCACTTTTATGCCTTTAATTGTTAAGGGAATTAAGCATTGCCGGGTAACCTTTATTTGTGCAGTCTTAATGGCTGTTACAACTCCCACATTGTTGATGGGTAGTTCCAGGAACTTAAGCCCATGCAACTTGAGGTTGTTGTAAGCCTTTTCTTGAATGACTGACACGTCTTCACCCGTGTCAATCTCTACCTCTATAGAGTGCCCTTCTACCTCACAGTCAATTACAGGGCATGTTTCTTTCTTCTGGTTACCTTCGCCAATCTCCTTGTCCTCTTCTAACAATTCAGCACGAATATCAAGAGATAGTCCACCAACTCTACGCTCTTGATTTTGGTGTACTTCATTGTTATTTTCCTGTTGTATTGTTTTTTTATTTTTGTTCTTTAGGTCTTCCGCCTTTCCTTTATTTACTGTTCCCTGTTTCTCCGGGTAATATTTCCTATATTTTGTTTGTTGTTGGATCTCTAATGGTTGTCTCCTCTTTTCCTTCCTACCATTAGGGATCCTCTCATTTAGTTTTTTGATTGACCACTTGGCCCTGGATTTTGTGGTCTCTTTTCTTTTGTCTGTGGGCCTTCTTCCGTTTGGTTTTGTGGCCTGTACTCTGGCCTTTGTTGTTGCCACTGATTTTGCGGCCTATTTCTTGGTCCCTCTCTTTGGTAGGGCCCCTGTCTCCAGTTTCCTCTCCCTTCTACCGGGTAAGGCTCTTGCCTCCAATTTCCCTTGTATCCGGGGTTTCTCGTTTGGTGTGTAAACCCTCTCCTTTCAGGTTCCCGTTCCTCAGTCCTAGGCTGAGTCCGGTTCCTGGTAGCCTCCTGCTCCATGTTCCTTCGGATGTATTTTACCGCCTCCTCTATGTCGGTAGCCGCCATCCCGGAACATCCTATATACATTCTGTTCCCATAATGCTTCATAATCTTCATAATTAACTCCGCCTGATTGTATGGCGGAGTTAGGTGTCTCGCCGTGTTCACCATTTTTAAGAAATAATTTACCATGTTGTTTGTGCCTCGATGGTATTCATATTTTCCATTTTCGATTCTTCCTCGAATTCTCTCTTGTGCATGAGATCCCCAAAAGTGGCTAAAGAATCTCTCCTTAACTTCATCATAATTTTCCTCCTCCATATTCATGGCCAACCACCATTCTTGTGCTGGTCCTTTAAGATGTCTCTCCATTATTTTCCTTTTTTGTCCTTCCTCCATGTCAGGATCAATTTCGGACATTATACCTTCTAGGTGTTTAATGAAATCAATAGGGTCTTCATCTTCCCTACCGTAGAATTCCTTCTTGCTTTTGTCTCCATTATCACCCATCTCAAACATCCTTGATTTAAACAAGGTAGCTATATTTATCCCTTCTCCCATATTCTTTATCTTATTCTCAACTACTTGTACCCTTCTTTCTACTTTTTTGACTTCTCCCTTAACTGTTTCTACAGTCTGTTTATTTTCACTGACTGTTACCTCTAAGTTATACATCTTTTCTATAGTTTCTTGGATTTTATTTCCCATTTCCTCATTCTTTCTTGTAATTCCTTCATTTATTTCCTCTATCCTCTTATTCATGATTTCCCAAAGATTCTTAATTTCTTGTTTATCCTCCTCTCTTTCTTTCTTTCTTTCTACTTTTTCCTCCTCTCTTTCTTTCTTTCTTTGTTCCTCTATCATTTTTACTAATTCTTCTTGTTCCTTTATTCTCCCTTGTTTCTGTTCCTCCATCTCTTTTAATCTTTCCTGTTTTTCTTCCTCTATCTTATTTACTAATTCTTCTTGTTCCTTTATTCTCCCTTGTTTCTGTTCTTCCATCTCTTTTAATCTTTCCTGTTTTTGTTCCTCCATCTCTTTTAATCTCTCCTGTTTTTGTTCCTCCATCATTTTTTTAAAAAAACTCCATCATTTCAGATGGTTCTGTGTCTTTTCTCTGTCTTGTCGCCATCTTAAAGTCTCGTATTTAACTATCCTTTTATTCCCTTACTAACTTCTCCTACTTCTATATTTTTACTATATACTGAGTATTTAATTAAATATTCATTTAGAATTGTGCTCGATGTGATCCGGTTCAGTGTTCCCTTGACCTTGTCTATCTAACGCCTATGTATTCTATTTACTTTCATTAATAACTAACATTATTATTTATATTATGCCCTACCGACGCCTACTGAATTTTATTTTACTTCATTATTTCCTTTTAATTATTATTATTTATTCTAAGTTCTTTTTAATTTCATTTTTATTATAATTAACTCTTATTTAATTTAAAGAACTTCTTTGGTTTTCATTTTATGATTCCTATTATTTTTTACAATTTTAATTGAATTCTATTTAATTAATTTTGTTTCACTAGGCTCCTTAGTCGATTTAAATCTGTCTCTATTTGATGTTGACCCGATGTTACAATGTAAGCATCGAGCCTCAAACGTTGGGCGCCATCTTTTTCTTACCGACTTACTTTTTATAACCTTTGCCGTTGTTTATTTCTCTTCCTCAATTGCTAAGTCAGTAAGAAAGTAATGGTTTATCCATTGACTACGAACCTAATTTCATAGACCTGTGCCTCAAGGAATAAACCTCTCAGAGGAACCAACCCCTGAATTTTTGATAAAACCAATTAGCCTCCGATAAGCCCTGTTCAAGCTCCTTTTCGGGTAGTGGAATCTTTGAGAGACACTTGTGATTTAAAGACTATACCTGGATACCTAGTGAACTTATCTTATCTAGAATGAAAACACAGCTAATTGGAAAATATACATTTTTATTTATTTGCTCCAAGGTTCAAATTAATTATTATTGTTTTTATTTAATTTCACAGGATTTTCTTGACTAATTATTTTTTCAAAATTTCATACAACTTGCCATTTAACTAAACATTATTATCTCCTTCTGTTTTTAAATTTTCTTATTATCATTAATTTTACATATAATTTAAATTATCAAAGTTACCATAATTAATTTTGTATATAATTTTGATTAGTAGAGTTAAATTTAACATATTTTAAAATCTGATTCTTTTTCAAACACTTAATATTACTATGTAATGCCTTTAGGCTAGGCCTTGAACAATTAACTTCTTTGGAAGTTATTCATTAGAAATTCACTTAGAAAAAGCCATATAAGATATACATCTTTATACTTAATCCATACATTCCCACAGCGATGGGAATGGAAAGTCAATTTTGAATCTTTATTACTTAAATTTGGGTAACCTAAGAGAGTTGACTAATCAGTCCCTTAGGTTATTCCCATCTTATTTAATTTTGAAATTAAGTTAATATAATTTGAAGTAAAATGTTATTTAAAAAAGAATAATTAAATTGATTATATAACCTTGTACTGTAGAAATCTTTTTATCTTCATTAATGTTGTCATCTGTCGGTCCTGTTACAGCTTCAAGGGTCTTGGTAGGTAGGCGTCTCTCCATAATTTCGGTTAATCTTCTTATTTTCTTTAATTTTGCATTTTGGTGGTCGAAATTTTGTTCTGGGTATATATGAGCCCTTGCTCATATATATCTTCCTTCCCCTGATCACATCGTAGCACTTTTTACTCTGTTTTTAGCACATTTTTTCTTGTCCTGATCGCATGGTACAAAAACACGTCTGCTCGCTTTGAGAGCCTAATGCATTCTGATCTTGGATAGCGTGCTTTTTTGAGGCCTCCTTCTCCAATTTCAAACTTCCCACGTCCCAGTATCCATTTTTCAACTTTTGACCAATCAGAAAGCCGTTGCCATGGCAATTGACTTTGTTTGTTCGGAAATTCTGAACTAAGATTAGTTTCCCTTTTTATAAAAGGCGTTTCTGTATTCTGATGTGTCCTTTGCATTTTTACCTTTTATTTAATAACATATTTGACTTTATTTCTTCTCATTTAATTTAATTAACTTTTTAACATTCTTAATCCAAAGTTCGACTGTAGCGCTTTCGTTTCGTAGTGACAAGATTTATAATCAATGCCCTAAGCGGATTTTTCCGAAATCAAATATGACTTCTTCTATTATAACCTAATTTCTTAGGCTATTACACTTTAACATTTAATCTTTACTTTTACATAAATACTATTTTCCCTAGCTAGGCCTAATTTACTTTCCTCACATCTTAATTTACATTCTTTATTCCTGATTATTTTTAAGTACAATTATTTTAATAGCCGGCATCTAGGCCTAGTTTGTTATACTACACAATTACCGTCTTTTTTTGTTTACATAATTTAGGCTATCCACTTTGAAGTGATAATTTTTCTTATTGCTTATAATTTATGTTTTTTAAGTCTAAAGTTATTTCTAATTTTCTTCATTTTACTATTATTTACCCTAGTTTTAATATTATTATTATTATAATGTTTTAAAATTTTTATATATAAATTTATTCAATTATTTAACCCGGTTAGGTTTGATTCTGGTATTCTGTACAATTACCCAGATTCTTTGCATCGGACATTCTGGCCGCTGCAAAATTCCCCCCTTTTTAAATATATGAAAATTTTGGTTCTTCTCTCCCTTGAAACAGATAAACATAATTAATAACATATTTGTGAAAAGTAACATTAACACTTATACTAGTTTATATTAAAATTTTCATATTCCTTTCATTAATCTACTATTCCTATTCATTTTCATAACTTAATTAATTTTACTAAAGTTCACAATTTACTCTCCTGTCCCTTTCACTCATATATATCATTGTCACATTAGTCACTTCACATGCTATTTACTCATTTATTACTCCTGTCCTTAGTCACATTCTTTTTTATTTAATCTTATTTCAAGTTTATATTAACTATACAATATTGTATATTGTAATCCTTATTTTACACATTCATTGTTGTTTAACACAACCTTTACTTTAATAAATTCAATGAATCCCGTTCATTTAACATATGGCTTTTTCTTTCACATTTAATACTGATTTTATATTATTTGTCCTATGTATTTGGATTATGTTACTGCTTTAATCTACTACTTAGATTTATTTTACATTTTTATTTTTATTACTTAACCGTTACTCCCTATGTCACTGATGGATCATTTTTTATTTACCTTGCCTTATTATCCTTTATTCTTTAAATATTTTCTTATTATCCGTCCAGCTTTATCTTTCTTTTTCTTCTTTCTCCTTTTCCAATTTCTTAACTTTCCCTTATTCTCCTTAAATCTACCTTTTATTTTTCTGTTTTTGAATTGTAATGAAATGAAGGTTCTTCTCGTATTTGGATTGGTTCTCATTTTAATTGACTTTCGAACTCTTGATCTAGTAAATGGGGTTTTCTTTTTTCTTTCTTTAATTTCAATTTCTTTCCTTTGGGTTATCTCTCCAGAATCTAAAGTCTTAGTCATGGGCTTCCGAGCTACTTGTTGGTTATTCATTTTAACCTCGTTGTTCCCCCCTTTTAATTGTTTCGACGCGACGTTTATATTTTTATTTATATTTATTTTCTTATTTATTATTTTTTCACTCACATTATTTCCCCTTTTTGGCACTATTTCGGCCTTACCTTGTTTATATTTTGGTTTGCTCTTAATCTCAGCTGCAGCTCTTCTTTCCATGTCCTTTGTTTCTTTATCTCCTGTTTTGACTCCCTCAGGTCTTAAATTTATTTCCTTATTTATTATATTTTCATTTTTGTTTTTTAATTTTTTGTTTTTGTTTAATTTTTCCTCTGTTTCATTTTTTATTTTTCTTTGATATTCGTTCGTTATATTTAAGATTTCCCCTTTACTTGTTTCTTGTCCATTTCCTCCTTCATTCATTCGGCAGTGCCCCTGCTTCTCGCACTGTCGCATTAACCCCTCCTTTTTGCTTTGATGCCCTATTGTTGATGCATCTTCTTTTTCCTGGGTTATCTTGCATATTTTTCGGACTTCTTCATTTTCCTCTATCTTTTGTATTTTACTTTTAAAGTCCTGGTACACCATTTCCCCTTCTATTTCGAATGTCACAAAGCGTCTATCCATATTTATCCGTGCCTTTAGGTCATACAGTGTGTTGCACCCCATAATCATCTCCGACCGAAGTTTGGAGACCACTATGAAGATGCAGTCCACTTTTATGCCTTTAATTGTTAAGGGAATTAAGCATTGCCGGGTAACCTTTATTTGTGCAGTCTTAATGGCTGTTACAACTCCCACATTGTTGATGGGTAGTTCCAGGAACTTAAGCCCATGCAACTTGAGGTTGTTGTAAGCCTTTTCTTGAATGACTGACACGTCTTCACCCGTGTCAATCTCTACCTCTATAGAGTGCCCTTCTACCTCACAGTCAATTACAGGGCATGTTTCTTTCTTCTGGTTACCTTCGCCAATCTCCTTGTCCTCTTCTAACAATTCAGCACGAATATCAAGAGATAGTCCACCAACTCTACGCTCTTGATTTTGGTGTACTTCATTGTTATTTTCCTGTTGTATTGTTTTTTTATTTTTGTTCTTTAGGTCTTCCGCCTTTCCTTTATTTACTGTTCCCTGTTTCTCCGGGTAATATTTCCTATATTTTGTTTGTTGTTGGATCTCTAATGGTTGTCTCCTCTTTTCCTTCCTACCATTAGGGATCCTCTCATTTAGTTTTTTGATTGACCACTTGGCCCTGGATTTTGTGGTCTCTTTTCTTTTGTCTGTGGGCCTTCTTCCGTTTGGTTTTGTGGCCTGTACTCTGGCCTTTGTTGTTGCCACTGATTTTGCGGCCTATTTCTTGGTCCCTCTCTTTGGTAGGGCCCCTGTCTCCAGTTTCCTCTCCCTTCTACCGGGTAAGGCTCTTGCCTCCAATTTCCCTTGTATCCGGGGTTTCTCGTTTGGTGTGTAAACCCTCTCCTTTCAGGTTCCCGTTCCTCAGTCCTAGGCTGAGTCCGGTTCCTGGTAGCCTCCTGCTCCATGTTCCTTCGGATGTATTTTACCGCCTCCTCTATGTCGGTAGCCGCCATCCCGGAACATCCTATATACATTCTGTTCCCATAATGCTTCATAATCTTCATAATTAACTCCGCCTGATTGTATGGCGGAGTTAGGTGTCTCGCCGTGTTCACCATTTTTAAGAAATAATTTACCATGTTGTTTGTGCCTCGATGGTATTCATATTTTCCATTTTCGATTCTTCCTCGAATTCTCTCTTGTGCATGAGATCCCCAAAAGTGGCTAAAGAATCTCTCCTTAACTTCATCATAATTTTCCTCCTCCATATTCATGGCCAACCACCATTCTTGTGCTGGTCCTTTAAGATGTCTCTCCATTATTTTCCTTTTTTGTCCTTCCTCCATGTCAGGATCAATTTCGGACATTATACCTTCTAGGTGTTTAATGAAATCAATAGGGTCTTCATCTTCCCTACCGTAGAATTCCTTCTTGCTTTTGTCTCCATTATCACCCATCTCAAACATCCTTGATTTAAACAAGGTAGCTATATTTATCCCTTCTCCCATATTCTTTATCTTATTCTCAACTACTTGTACCCTTCTTTCTACTTTTTTGACTTCTCCCTTAACTGTTTCTACAGTCTGTTTACTTTCACTGACTGTTACCTCTAAGTTATACATCTTTTCTATAGTTTCTTGGATTTTATTTCCCATTTCCTCATTCTTTCTTGTAATTCCTTCATTTATTTCCTCTATCCTCTTATTCATGATTTCCCAAAGATTCTTAATTTCTTGTTTATCCTCCTCTCTTTCTTTCTTTCTTTCTACTTTTTCCTCCTCTCTTTCTTTCTTTCTTTGTTCCTCTATCATTTTTACTAATTCTTCTTGTTCCTTTATTCTCCCTTGTTTCTGTTCCTCCATCTCTTTTAATCTTTCCTGTTTTTGTTCCTCTATCTTTTTTACTAATTCTTCTTGTTCCTTTATTCTCCCTTGTTTCTGTTCTTCCATCTCTTTTAATCTTTCCTGTTTTTGTTCCTCCATCTCTTTTAATCTCTCCTGTTTTTGTTCCTCCATCATTTTTTTAAAAAAACTCCATCATTTCAGATGGTTCTGTGTCTTTTCTCTGTCTTGTCGCCATCTTAAAGTCTCGTATTTAACTATCCTTTTATTCCCTTACTAACTTCTCCTACTTCTATATTTTTACTATATACTGAGTATTTAATTAAATATTCATTTAGAATTGTGCTCGATGTGATCCGGTTCAGTGTTCCCTTGACCTTGTCTATCTAACGCCTATGTATTCTATTTACTTTCATTAATAACTAACATTATTATTTATATTACGCCCTACCGACGCCTACTGAATTTTATTTTACTTCATTATTTCCTTTTAATTATTATTATTTATTCTAAGTTCTTTTTAATTTCATTTTTATTATAATTAACTCTTATTTAATTTAAAGAACTTCTTTGGTTTTCATTTTATGATTCCTATTATTTTTTACAATTTTAATTGAATTCTATTTAATTAATTTTGTTTCACTAGGCTCCTTAGTCGATTTAAATCTGTCTCTATTTGATGTTGACCCGATGTTACAATGTAAGCATCGAGCCTCAAACGTTGGGCGCCATCTTTTTCTTACCGACTTACTTTTTATAACCTTTGCCGTTGTTTATTTCTCTTCCTCAATTGCTAAGTCAGTAAGAAAGTAATGGTTTATCCATTGACTACGAACCTAATTTCATAGACCTGTGCCTCAAGGAATAAACCTCTCAGAGGAACCAACCCCTGAATTTTTGATAAAACCAATTAGCCTCCGATAAGCCCTGTTCAAGCTCCTTTTCGGGTAGTGGAATCTTTGAGAGACACTTGTGATTTAAAGACTATACCTGGATACCTAGTGAACTTATCTTATCTAGAATGAAAACACAGCTAATTGGAAAATATACATTTTTATTTATTTGCTCCAAGGTTCAAATTAATTATTATTGTTTTTATTTAATTTCACAGGATTTTCTTGACTAATTATTTTTTCAAAATTTCATACAACTTGCCATTTAACTAAACATTATTATCTCCTTCTGTTTTTAAATTTTCTTATTATCATTAATTTTACATATAATTTAAATTATCAAAGTTACCATAATTAATTTTGTATATAATTTTGATTAGTAGAGTTAAATTTAACATATTTTAAAATCTGATTCTTTTTCAAACACTTAATATTACTATGTAATGCCTTTAGGCTAGGCCTTGAACAATTAACTTCTTTGGAAGTTATTCATTAGAAATTCACTTAGAAAAAGCCATATAAGATATACATCTTTATACTTAATCCATACATTCCCACAGCGATGGGAATGGAAAGTCAATTTTGAATCTTTATTACTTAAATTTGGGTAACCTAAGAGAGTTGACTAATCAGTCCCTTAGGTTATTCCCATCTTATTTAATTTTGAAATTAAGTTAATATAATTTGAAGTAAAATGTTATTTAAAAAAGAATAATTAAATTGATTATATAACCTTGTACTGTAGAAATCTTTTTATCTTCATTAATGTTGTCATCTGTCGGTCCTGTTACAGCTTCAAGGGTCTTGGTAGGTAGGCGTCTCTCCATAATTTCGGTTAATCTTCTTATTTTCTTTAATTTTGCATTTTGGTGGTCGAAATTTTGTTCTGGGTATATATGAGCCCTTGCTCATATATATCTTCCTTCCCCTGATCACATCGTAGCACTTTTTACTCTGTTTTTAGCACATTTTTTCTTGTCCTGATCGCATGGTACAAAAACACGTCTGCTCGCTTTGAGAGCCTAATGCATTCTGATCTTGGATAGCGTGCTTTTTTGAGGCCTCCTTCTCCAATTTCAAACTTCCCACGTCCCAGTATCCATTTTTCAACTTTTGACCAATCAGAAAGCCGTTGCCATGGCAATTGACTTTGTTTGTTCGGAAATTCTGAACTAAGATTAGTTTCCCTTTTTATAAAAGGCGTTTCTGTATTCTGATGTGTCCTTTGCATTTTTACCTTTTATTTAATAACATATTTGACTTTATTTCTTCTCATTTAATTTAATTAACTTTTTAACATTCTTAATCCAAAGTTCGACTGTAGCGCTTTCGTTTCGTAGTGACAAGATTTATAATCAATGCCCTAAACGGATTTTTCCGAAATCAAATATGACTTCTTCTATTATAACCTAATTTCTTAGGCTATTACACTTTAACATTATAATCTTTACTTTTACATAAATACTATTTTCCCTAGCTAGGCCTAATTTACTTTCCTCACATCCTAATTTACATTCTTTATTCCTGATTATTTTTAAGTACAATTATTTTAATAGCCGGCATCTAGGCCTAGTTTGTTATACTACACAATTACCGTCTTTTTTTGTTTACATAATTTAGGCTATCCACTTTGAAGTGATAATTTTTCTTATTGCTTATAATTTATGTTTTTTAAGTCTAAAGTTATTTCTAATTTTCTTCATTTTACTATTATTTACCCTAGTTTTAATATTATTATTATTATAATGTTTTAAAATTTTTATATATAAATTTATTCAATTATTTAACCCGGTTAGGTTTGATTCTGGTATTCTGTACAATTACCCAGATTCTTTGCATCGGACATTCTGGCCGCTGCAGTAAGTATGAGTGGAAATAAAGCACCACCAAGAAGAACGTCTATGCCTCCTGGCAAGTGAAACGTAGGGTCTGCCAAAACATAAGGACGAACTTTGGAAAGAACTTCAGAGTCTACTTGTGTGCTTGGTAGGTTAACACATATTTTTCCAATATTAAAAATCTTTCATTAATTGAAATAACCTTGCCCCCAAGAGTTTCAACAGCAACTGAGGTGAGACCTTTTGAGCGTAAGGGTACCTGAGACAATCCTACCACACTATGAGTGGTCTTAGTACGAGGAGCACACAATAATTGAGCAGCACGCTCGGTGAGAAAACAAGATTGACTGCCAGAGTCAACAAGAGCACGAAATACATGAGTAATACCGTTAGACGAGGTAAGCTTAACAAGTAGAGTGCCTAAGAGAACAGTATTAGAGATTTGAGACGTATCCTGCTTTTCTTGACAGGTCATAGTGATTGGAGAAGGGGTTATTTCCTGTTGAAGTGTCGGAGAGTCTTGACGCGAAGTTTGAGGTGTGGTCCGTTGCATCGTAGAGTGATTTTCAAAATGTAATAATGTATGATGATTTTTGTGGCATTTGTAGCAACTAAACTTTGACCTACAGTCCTTAAGATGGTGAGTACCTAAGCATGAGGTACAACGCCCCTTTTCCTTTACAATTTTAAGACGGGATTTGGCGTCCTGACTCTTGAAGTCCGGACGCGAATATACCTTATGGTCAATTTTATTGCATATAAAGCATGGATGAGGTTTAACTTTAATGGAGGAGCCTTCTCCATAATTGTAGGACATTAGTGATACTTTTTGTTTAAAGTATTTATTTTGGAAACCAGAGGGGGTGCGTGATCCAGACGAGGAGGGTTTCGAGGTGAAAGGAGAATGAAGATTGGCATCTTCAACTTCATTACATTCTTTATTTAAAAACTTAATAATTTCCGCTGCATCAGGTATTGTAGTGGAGTCAACTCTCTCTTGAGTAAAACTTGATGAACGGAAGTTTTCAAAACGGTTCCTAAGTTCACTATCCATTTTTCGTAAATGCATAGCAGATAACAAAGGATTTTTACTAGTGATATCGATGTCAAGACCTTTAAGAGCTTGTATATTTTCTGAATATAAATTTACAAAATTTCTCATTTGTTTAGGCGTGTTGTTTACAGAGGTCAAATCTAAAATTTGATTGAGGTGTAAAGTAACTAACCGCCTCGGCGAGTGATATCTTTCTTTTAATAAGTCATAGGCCACTTTATTGTTAGCGTCAGAAATAGGGAGAGATTTAATTAAATTTAGCGGTTCTCCTGAGATAACGCTCAATAAATATTGAAGTTTAGAAACTGCTGGTAACGATGCATTTTCATGAATGCTAGCGTTAAATATATTAATGAATGACATCCATTCGAGAAATTCACCATCGAAATGCTTGATTTCAAGCTTAGGCAGTCGTATATGTAACTGAGGAGTAACTATTTCACATTTAGGCCTTGTTGATGACATCTTACTTTCTATCGAATCTACGGTAAAATTAACATAATCGACTAACTCGTTGATGCTGTTAAGAGAAGCGTAGTTGGGTTGAAAATTCGGGTTAGCCTGTATTTCTAGTTCATGATAAATGTCTAAAATATCAGAAAATTCTTCACGAAGCCTATTTATAGATTTAGCGCGCACCAACAATTTTTGTAGAATTGACTTATCAGATATTTTTTTGTTAGATCAAAAATCTCTTGAATTTGACTAAATATATTGTCTTTCTTTGATTTAATAACTGCCAAAGATTTTGCCATGATTAAATGATGGTTTTATAGTAGAAGATGAGATAACTGCTTTAATTTTTAAATTACAAAATGTTTTAAAGAGATTAGGCCTACGAGCGTATATGTTTAACGGAGAGATAAATAAGCCTAAGTAAACAACAAATAGACGTAGGCTCAATGAGATAACCTTCTATAAACAACTGAAATCACTTTTCATAAACTTTTACAATTAATTTAAACCAACATATTAATGCACGCCAAAGCCAAACAAAGATGAGAGAGGATCAGCTGTTTCATATACTGCGACATGAAACTAGTTTTCCAGTATAACTGTATGAAGCAACTGTGGCGTAATGTTAATTTCCAATACAATGGAAATACTATTGTAATTTTAAATAAAGAATATTATGTTAATCGAGTTAATAATTTGTTAAAAGAAGAAATGTTCATGAAATTAAAAAAGAATCCAATAAACAAATTTGTAAAAGAAACGGTAAATATTATTAGAAGTTGTAATTTAGTTATTCCAAAAAATGAAATTTATAAATTTAATGTTTCAAATGCAGTTATACCTAGGTTATATTGCCTCCCAAAGATACACAAAGAAGGTAATTTGATGAGACCGATAGTTTCGGGAATTGACTCACCAACTTATCTTTTGTCAAAATGGTTAAATAAAGTTTTTGGAAATTTTAAATTTTTTATAGAATCCAGCTCAATAAAAAATACAGGAGAGTTTATAAATAAATTGAAAAATATTGAACTGACAGAAGACGAAATATTTGTATCGTTTGACGTTTGTTCACTATTCCCAAGCATACCAGTTGCTGAAACATTAATTTTGTTAAAAGAATTTTTAATTGAAAATAACATAGAGATTAATGAAGTTAACGAATATGTAAAATTAACTAAATGTTGTATGACCCAGAATTATTTTTTATTTAACAATGTATTTTACCAACAAAAAGATGGTACAGCTATGGGGAATAGTTTATCACCTTTCATAGCCGAACTTTTTATGAAAAATTTTGAAAAGAAATTAAGAAACAAACTCCCGTATTTTCCTAGAGTATGGATTAGATATGTAGATGATGTTTTCGCAATTTTTAATACCAAAGAGTTTAACGTAGAAGATTTTTTATCATTAATTAACAATGAACATAAAAACATTAAATTTACTTTTGAAATAGAGCATAATAAATGTTTACCGTTTCTTGATGTATTATGTTTTAGAAATAATAATAAAATTGAATTTGATATATATAGGAAACACACAAATAATGATAGATATATCCCGGTAGATTCTAACCATTGCAAATCCCATAAATTAGCAGCTTTTAACACTATGGTTAATAGATTAATTACTATTCCTTTGCATAAAAATAGATTTAAATGTGAGTTGGCCAGAATTAAAGAGATCGCTACATTCAATGGTTATGATCCTAAAATAATAGATAATATATTGAGGAAACAAAAATTAAAAAAGTTTAGAAACGATTCTACTACCTTAATATCACAAAAAGAAAATGTTAAAAATCAATTCATTAGCCTACCATTTGATATGGATTTAACAAAAGGTCTAGATAAAGTTTTTAAACAGGTAAATTTAAAAGTAGCTTACAAAAGCTTAAATAGCTTAAAAAATGTATTAGGTAACCCAAAAGATAAAATTAAGATGATAGATAAATCTGGGATTTATAAAATAAATTGTAATTCATGTAGTAAAATTTATATTGGCCAAACGAAAAGGAAAATATTAACCAGATTTAATGAACATATTAGCCATATAAAATTTCAAAGACCTGAAAAATCTAGTGTTGCAGAACATATTCTAAACACTAATCACACTTTAGAATTAAATGATCTAAAATTATTGAAAACTGTTAATTCAAAAGGTCTTTTGAATAGTTTTGAAAGTTTGTACATTCACAAATATGATGAAAATAATTTATTAAATTGTGATAAAGGGCCTATCCCTAAATGTCAGTTATATTCATTAATTAGGAGATAGTTATAACTTTGTTAATAAGTAATATTATTGTTTTTTAGTAAAATTAAAATAGGTGTAACGGTAACTCTTCACCACGAGAGGGGGAAGACCGGACCAAGTTGTAGAGGGGGATTTTACTGCAACGTGATTGGTCGAACTAGTTTTTTAAATAAGGGGCGTGGCGAAGTAGTTGCCGGTTTATGCCTATATATTAGTTGTATTATGTTGTTTAAAGTTAGTTGTATTTTTTAAATACCTCTGAAGATGATTGCTGGGCAATCGAAATGTACATAAGGTTTAAATAAATGTTACTTGTGGTTTAGAGGTTTTATTTATTTAAAAAAAGTTTTCCAGTGTTTGCATGCACAGACAAAGTTTGAAAAAACTTGTAGAAATTGTAGAATGAACACATATAATGAATTGTATTTTATTTTATTTTTTATATAGGTCTTAAGGCTCAAGATCCGGCCCGGCTGGACCAAATTTGTTTGGTAACAATAGTTTCGGAGGACCAATAATTATTATAATTATATAAACTAAGAGATTGTACTTACGTGCACCATGGAATACGCACTTAACACACTCGCGTATTAATAAGCGATTTCTGGCCAGAAAACTTGTTCGTATTCCCCGCACTGATAACAATAGGTTTAATAATCAATAAAACTGTTACATTTACGTGTGCTAGTACCGAAGGTACGGAGATTGAAAGTATAAGAATATATTGGAACGTAGTGGTGTATCGAACTACACTCCCGAAAGGTCTAACTTGCTCTGCCGGTTCAAACGGCAGAAACAAACCTTATCCCGGGTGATCTTTGTCTGACTTTGGCGGCGGGTTTAAAATAAAAGAAATGAGTCTATATTAATTTTAAATACGTAACAATGGCTTTGCGACGTCGTGACTACTTTTTTATCCTTTCATCTGGTAAAATCTTCGTTAGGTTTGCAAAGTCATGCACACTCATACTTACTTCCATCTATTAAATTCTAGTTTAGATTGGTGACGTATTGACTACTCATTCATCCTTTCATCTGGTAAAGTCTTGGTTAGCTTTGCAAAATCATGCACATTCATTTTTACTTCCATCTAATAAATACACTCATACTTACTTCCATCTATTAAATTCTATTTTAGATTGGTGACGTACTGATTACTCATTCATCCTTTCATCTGGTAATTCTTCAGTTAGCTTTGCAAAGACATGAGTACTTACTCATACTTCAATGTAATAAATACTAGTTTAGATTTGCGACGTCGTGACTACTCATTCATCCTTTCATCTGGTAAAGCCTTAGTTGGCTTTGCAAAATCATGCACAATCATTTTTACTTTCATCTAATAAATACACTCATACTTACTTCATCTAATAAATTCTAGTTTATCTTTGCGACGTTGTGACAGCACATTAATCCTTTCATCTGGTAAAGTCTTGGATAGCTTTGCAAAATAATGCACTTATACTTCCATGTAATAAATTCCAGTTTAGCTTTGCGACGTCGTGACTACTCATTCATCCTTTCATCTGGTAAAGCCTTGGTTAGCTTTGCAAGATCATGCACATTCATTTTTACTTCCATCTAATAAATACACTCATACTTACTTCCATCTAATAAATTCTAGTTTACGTTTGCTACGTTGTGACAGCACATTAATCCCTTCATCTGGTATAGCCTTGGTTAGCTTTGCAACATAATGCACTATACTTCCTTGTAATAAATTCTAGTTTTGCTTTGCGACGTCGTGACTCCTTTTTCATCCTTTCATCTGGTAAATTCTTCGTTAGGTTTGCAACGTCATGGACTCTCATACTTACTCTATTTCCATCTATTAAATTCTAGTTTAGATTGGTGACGTATTTACTACTCATTCATCCTTTCATCTGGTTAAGCTTCTGTTAGCTTTGCAAAGTCATGAGTACTTACTCATACTTCAATGTAATAAATTCTAGTTTAGCTTTATGACGTCGTGACTCCTTTTCATCCGTTCATCTGGTAAATTCTTCGTTAGGTTTGCAACGTCATGGACACTCATACTTACTCTATTTCCATCTATTAAATTCTAGTTTATATTGGTGACATATTTACTACTCATTCATCCTTTCATCTGGTTAAGCTTCGGTTAGCTTTGCAAAGTCATGAGTACTTACTTATACTTCCATGTAATAAATTCTAGTTTAGCTCTGCGACATCGTGACTAATCATTCATCCTTTCATCTGTTACAGCCTTGGTTAGCTTTGCAAAATCATGCGCATTCATTTTTACTTCCATCTAATAAATACACTCATACTTACTTCCATCTATTAAATTCTATTTTAGATTGGTGACGTATTGACTACTCATTCATCCTTTCATCTGGTAAAGCCTTGGTTAGCTTTGCAAAATCATGCGCATTCATTTTTACTTCCATCTAATAAATACACTCATACTTACTTCCATCTATTAAATTCTATTTTAGATTGGTGACGTATTGACTACTAATTCATCCTTTCATCTGGTAAAGCCTTGGTTAGCTTTGCAAAATCATGCCCATTCATTTTTACTTCCATCTAATATATACACTCATACTTACTTCCATCTATTAAATTCTATTTTAGATTGGTGACGTGTTGACTACTCATTCATCCTTTCATCTGGTAAAGCCTTGGTTAGCTTTGCAAAATCATGCACATTCATTTTTACTTCCATCTAATAAATACACTCATACTTACTTCCTTCTATTACATTCTATTTTAGATTGGTGACGTATTGACTACTCATTCATCCTTTCATCTGGTAAAGCCTTGGTTAGCTTTGCAAAATCATGCACATTCATTTTTACTTCCATCTAATAAATACACTCATACTTACTTCCATCTAATAAATTCTAGTTTACGTTTGCGACGTTGTGACAGCACATTAATCCCTTCATCTGGTATAGCCTTGGTTAGCTTTGCAACATAATGCACTATACTTCCTTGTAATAACTTCTAGTTTTGCTTTGCGACGTCGTGACTTCTTTTTCATCCTTTCATCTGATAAAATTCTTCGTTAGGTTTGCAAGGTCATGGACACTCATACTTACTCTATTTCCATCTATTAAATTCTAGTTTAGATTGGTGACGTATTTACTACTCATTCATCCTTTCATCTGGTTAAGCTTCGGTTAGCTTTGCAAAGTCATGAGTACTTACTTATACTTCCATGTAATAAATTCTAGTTTAGCTCTGCGACATCGTGACTAATCATTCATCCTTTCATCTGTTACAGCCTTGGTTAGCTTTGCAAAATCATGCGCATTCATTTTTACTTCCATCTAATAAATACACTCATACTTACTTCCATCTATTAAATTCTATTTTAGATTGGTGACGTATTGACTACTCATTCATCCTTTCATCTGGTAAAGCCTTAGTTAGCTTTGCAAAATCATGCGCATTCATTTTTACTTCCATCTAATAAATACACTCATACTTACTTCCATCTATTAAATTCTATTTTAGATTGGTGACGTATTGACTACTCATTCATCCTTTCATCTGGAAAAGCCTTGGTTAGCTTTGCAAAATCATGCACATTCATTTTTACTTCCATCTAATATATACACTCATACTTACTTCCATCTATTAAATTCTATTTTAGATTGGTGACGTGTTGACTACTCATTCATCCTTTCATCTGGTGAAGCCTTGGTTAGCTTTGCAAAATCATGCACATTCATTTTTACTTCCATCTAATAAATACACTCATACTTACTTCCTTCTATTAAATTCTATTTTAGATTGGTGACGTATTGACTACTCATTCATCCTTTCATCTGGTAAAGCCTTGGTTAGCTTTGCAAAATCATGCACATTCATTTTTACTTCCATCTAATAAATACACTCATACTTACTTCCTTCTATTAAATTCTATTTTAGATTGGTGACGTATTGACTACTCATTCATCCTTTCATCTGGTTAAGCTTCGGTTAGCTTTGCAAAGTCATGAGTACTTACTTATACTTCCATGTAATAAATTCTAGTTTAGCTCTGCGACATCGTGACTAATCATTCATCCTTTCATCTGTTACAGCCTTGGTTAGCTTTGCAAAATCATGCGCATTCATTTTTACTTCCATCTAATAAATACACTCATACTTACTTCCATCTATTAAATTCTATTTTAGATTGGTGACGTATTGACTACTCATTCATCCTTTCATCTGGTAAAGCCTTGGTTAGCTTTGCAAAATCATGCACATTCATTTTTACTTCCATCTAATATATACACTCATACTTACTTCCATCTATTAAATTCTATTTTAGATTGGTGACGTGTTGACTACTCATTCATCCTTTCATCTGGTAAAGCCTTGGTTAGCTTTGCAAAATCATGCACATTCATTTTTACTTCCATCTAATAAATACACTCATACTTACTTCCTTCTATTAAATTCTATTTTAGATTGGTGACGTATTGACTACTCATTCATCCTTTCATCTGGTAAAGCCTTGGTTAGCTTTGCAAAATCATGCACATTCATTTTTACTTCCATCTAATAAATACAATCATACTTACTTCCTTCTATTAAATTCTATTTTAGATTGGTGACGTATTGACTACTCATTCATCCTTTCATCTGGTTAAGCTTCGGTTAGCTTTGCAAAGTCATGAGTACTTACTTATACTTCCATGTAATAAATTCTAGTTTAGCTCTGCGACATCGTGACTAATCATTCATCCTTTCATCTGTTACAGCCTTGGTTAGCTTTGCAAAATCATGCGCATTCATTTTTACTTCCATCTAATAAATACACTCATACTTATTTCCATCTATTAAATTCTATTTTAGATTGGTGACGTATTGACTACTCATTCATCCTTTCATCTGGTAAAGCCTTGGTTAGCTTTGCAAAATCATGCGCATTCATTTTTACTTCCATCTAATAAATACACTCATACTTACTTCCATCTATTAAATTCTATTTTAGATTGGTGACGTATTGACTACTCATTCATCCTTTCATCTGGTAAAGCCTTGGTTAGCTTTGCAAAATCATGCACATTCATTTTTACTTCCATCTAATAAATACACTCATACTTACTTCCATCTATTAAATTCTATTTTAGATTGGTGACGTATTGACTACTCATTCATCCTTTCATCTGGTAAAGCCTTGGTTAGCTTTGGAAAATCATGCGCATTCATTTTTACTTCCATCTAATAAATACACTCATACTTACTTCCATCTATTAAATTCTATTTTAGATTGGTGACGTATTGACTACTCATTCATCCTTTCATCTGGTAATGCTTTAGTTAGCTTTTGCAAAGTCATGCGCATTCATTTTTACTTCCATCTAATAAATACACTCATACTTACTTCCATCTAATAAATTCTATTTTCGATTGGTGACGTATTGACTACTCATTCATCCTTTCATCTGGTAATGCTTTAGTTAGCTTTTGCAAAGTCATGCGCATTCATTTTTACTTTCATCTAATAAATACACTCATACTTACTTCCATCTATTAAATTCTATTTTAGATTGGTGACGTATTGACTACTCATTCATCCTTTCATCTGGTAATGCTTTAGTTAGCTTTTGCAAACTCATGCGCATTCATTTTTACTTCCATCTAATAAATACACTCATACTTACTTCCATCTATTAAATTCAATTTTAGATTGGTGACGTATTGACTACTCATTCATCCTTTCATCTGGTAATGCTTTAGTTAGCTTTTGCAAAGTCATGCGCATTCATTTTTACTTCCATCTAATAAATACACTCATACTTACTTCCATCTATTAAATTCTATTTTAGATTGGTGACGTATTGACTACTCATTCATCCTTTCATCTGGTAAAGCCTTGGTTAGCTTTTGCAAAGTCATGCGCATTCATTTTTACTTCCATCTAATAAATTCACTCATACTTACTTCCATCTATTAAATTCTATTTTAGATTGGTGACGTATTGACTACTCATTCATCCTTTCATCTGGTAAAGCCTTGGTTAGCTTTGCAAAATCATGCGCATTCATTTTTACTTCCATCTAATAAATACACTCATACTTACTTCCATCTATTAAATTCTATTTTAGATTGGTGACGTATTGACTACTCATTCATCCTTTCATCTGGTAATGCTTTAGTTAGCTTTTGCAAAGTCATGCGCATTCATTTTTACTTAAATCTAATAAATACACTCATATTTACTTCCATCTATTAAATTCTATTTTGGATTGGTGACGTATTGACTACTCATTCATCCTTTCATCTGGTAATGCTTTAGTTAGCTTTTGCAAAGTCATGCGCATTCATTTTTACTTCCATCTAATAAATTCACTCATACTTACTTCCATCTATTAAATTCTATTTTAGATTGGTGACGTATTGACTACTCATTCATCCTTTCATCTGGTAAAGCCTTGGTTAGCTTTGCAAAATCAAGCGCATTCATTTTTACTTCCATCTAATAAATACACTCATACTTACTTCCATCTATTAAATTCTATTTTAGATTGGTGACGTATTGACTACTCATTCATCCTTTCATCTGTTATTGATTTAGTTAGCTTTTGCAAAGTCATGCGCATTCATTTTTACTTCCATCTAATAAATACACTCATACTTACTTCCATCTATTAAATTCTATTTTAGATTGGTGACGTATTGACTACTCATTCATCCTTTCATCTGGTAATGCTTTAGTTAGCTTTTGCAAAGTCATGCGCATTCATTTTTACTTCCATCTAATAAATACACTCATACTTACTTCCATCTAATAAATTCTATTTTAGATTGGTGACGTATTGACTACTCATTCATCCTTTCATCTGGTAATGCTTTAGTTAGCTTTTGCAAAGTCATGCGCATTCATTTTTACTTTCATCTAATAAATACACTCATACTTACTTCCATCTATTAAATTCTATTTTAGATTGGTGACGTATTGACTACTCATTCATCCTTTCATCTGGTAATGCTTTAGTTAGCTTTTGCAAACTCATGCGCATTCATTTTTACTTCCATCTAATAAATACACTCATACTTACTTCCATCTATTAAATTCAATTTTAGATTGGTGACGTATTGACTACTCATTCATCCTTTCATCCGGTAATGCTTTAGTTAGCTTTTGCAAAGTCATGCGCATTCATTTTTACTTCCATCTAATAAATACACTCATACTTACTTCCATCTATTAAATTCTATTTTAGATTGGTGACGTATTGACTACTCATTCATCCTTTCATCTGGTAAAGCCTTGGTTAGCTTTGCAAAATCATGCGCATTCATTTTTACTTCCATCTAATAAATACACTCATACTTACTTCCATCTATTAAATTCTATTTTAGATTGGTGACGTATTGACTACTCATTCATCCTTTCATCTGGTAATGCTTTAGTTAGCTTTTGCAAAGTCATGCGCATTCATTTTTACTTCCATCTAATAAATACACTCATACTTACTTCCTTCTATTAAATTCTATTTTAGATTGGTGACGTATTGACTACTCATTCATCCTTTCATCTGGTAATGCTTTAGTTAGCTTTTGCAAAGTCATGCGCATTCATTTTTACTTCCATCTAATAAATACACTCATACTTACTTCCATCTATTAAATTCTATTTTAGATTGGTGACGTATTGACTACTCATTCATCCTTTCATCTGGTAAATCCTTGGTTAGCTTTTGCAAAGTCATGCGCATTCATTTTTACTTCCATCTAATAAATTCACTCATACTTACTTCCATCTATTAAATTCTATTTTAGATTGGTGACGTATTGACTACTCATTCATCCTTTCATCTGGTAAAGCCTTGGTTAGCTTTGCAAAATCATGCGCATTCATTTTTACTTCCATCCAATAAATACACTCATACTTACTTCCATCTATTAAATTCTATTTTAGATTGGTGACGTATTGACTACTCATTCATCCTTTCATCTGGTAATGCTTTAGTTAGCTTTTGCAAAGTCATGCGCATTCATTTTTACTTCCATCTAATAAATACACTCATACTTACTTCCATCTATTAAATTCTATTTTAGATTGGTGACGTATTGACTACTCATTCATCCTTTCATCTGGTAAAGCCTTGGTTAGCTTTGCAAAATCATGCACATTCATTTTTACTTCAATCTAATAAATACACTCATACTTACTTCCATCTAATAAATTCTATTTTAGATTGGTGACGTATTGACTACTCATTCATCCTTTCATCTGGTAAAGCCTTGGTTAGCTTTGCAAAATCATGCACATTCATTTTTACTTCCATCTAATAAATACACTCATACTTACTTCAATCTAATAAATTCTAGTTTACGTTTGCGACGTTGTGATAGCACATTATTCCCTTCATCTGGTATAGCCTTGGTTAGCTTTGCAACATAATGCACTATACTTCCTTGTAATAAATTCTAGTTTTGCATTGCGACGTCGTGACTTCTTTTTCATCCTTTCATCTGGTAAATTCTTCGTTAGGTTTGCAACGTCATGGACACTCATACTTACTCTATTTCCATCTATTAAATTCTAGTTTAGATTGGTGACGTATTTACTACTCATTCATCCTTTCATCTGGTTAAGCTTCAGTTAGCTTTGCAAAGTCATGAGTACTTACTCATACTTCAATGTAATAAATTCTAGTTTAACTTTACGACGTCGTGACTCCTTTTTCATCCTTTCATCTGGTAAATTCTTCGTTAGGTTTGCAACGTCATGGACACTCATACTTACTCTATTTCCATCTATTAAATTCTAGTTTAGATTGGTGACGTATTTACTACTCATTCATCCTTTCATCTGGTTAAGCTTCAGTTAGCTTTGCAAAGTCATGAGTACTTACTTATACTTCCATGTAATAAATTCTAGTTTAGCTCTGCGACATCGTGACTAATCATTCATTCTTTCATCTGGTACAGCCTTCGTTAGCTTTGCAAAATCATGCGCATTCATTTTAACTTCCATCTAATAAATACACTGATACTTACTTCCATCTATTAAATTCTATTTTAGATTGGTGACGTATTGACTACTCATTCATCCTTTCATCTGGTAATGCTTTAGTTAGCTTTTGCAAAGTCATGCGCATTCATTTTTACTTCCATCTAATAAATACACTGATGCTTACTTCCATCTATTAAATTCTATTTTAGATTGGTGACGTATGGACTACTCATTCATCCTTTCATCTGGTAAAGCCTTGGTTAGCTTTGCAAAATCATGTACATTCATTTTTACTTCCATCTAATAAATACACTCATACTTACTTTCATCTATTAAATTCTATTTTAGATTGGTGACGTATTGACTACTCATTCATCCTTTCATCTGGTAATGCTTTAGTTAGCTTTTGCAAAGTCATGCGCATTCATTTTTACTTCCATCTAATAAATACACTCATACTTACTTCCATCTATTAAATTCTATTTTAGATTGGTGACGTATTGACTACTCATTCATCCTTTCATCTGATAAAGCCTTGGTTAGCTTTGCAAAATCATGCACATTCATTTTTACTTCCATCTAATAAATACACTCATACTTACTTCCATCTATTAAATTCTATTTTAGATTGGTGACGTATTGACTACTCATTCATCCTTTCATCTGGTAAAGCCTTGGTTAGCTTTTGCAAAGTCATGCGCATTCATTTTTACTTCCATCTAATAAATTCACTCATACTTACTTCCATCTATTAAATTCTATTTTAGATTGGTGACGTATTGACTACTCATTCATCCTTTCATCTGGTAAAGCCTTGGTTAGCTTTGCAAAATCATGCGCATTCATTTTTACTTCCATCTAATAAATACACTCATACTTACTTCCATCTATTAAATTCTATTTTAGATTGGTGACGTATTGACTACTCATTCATCCTTTCATCTGGTAATGCTTTAGTTACCTTTTGCAAAGTCATGCGCATTCATTTTTACTTAAATCTAATAAATACACTCATATTTACTTCCATCTAATAAATTCTATTTTGGATTGGTGACGTATTGTCTACTCATTCATCCTTTCATCTGGTAATGCTTTAGTTAGCTTTTGCAAAGTCATGCGCATTCATTTTTACTTCCATCTAATAAATTCACTCATACTTACTTCCATCTATTAAATTCTATTTTAGATTGGTGACGTATTGACTACTCATTCATCCTTTCATCTGGTAAAGCCTTGGTTAGCTTTGCAAAATCAAGCGCATTCATTTTTACTTCCATCTAATAAATACACTCATACTTACTTCCATCTATTAAATTCTATTTTAGATTGGTGACGTATTGACTACTCATTCATCCTTTCATCTGGTAATGATTTAGTTAGCTTTTGCAAAGTCATGCGCATTCATTTTTACTTCCATCTAATAAATACACTCATACTTACTTCCATCTATTAAATTCTATTTTAGATTGGTGACGTATTGACTACTCATTCATCCTTTCATCTGGTAATGCTTTAGTTAGCTTTTGCAAAGTCATGCGCATTCATTTTTACTTCCATCTAATAAATACACTCATACTTCCATCTAATAAATTCTATTTTAGATTGGTGACGTATTGACTACTCATTCATCCTTTCATCTGGTAATGCTTTAGTTAGCTTTTGCAAAGTCATGCGCATTCATTTTTACTTTCATCTAATAAATACACTCATACTTACTTCCATCTATTAAATTCTATTTTAGATTGGTGACGTATTGACTACTCATTCATCCTTTCATCTGGTAATGCTTTAGTTAGCTTTTGCAAACTCATGCGCATTCATTTTTACTTCCATCTAATAAATACACTCATACTTACTTCCATCTATTAAATTCAATTTTAGATTGGTGACGTATTGACTACTCATTCATCCTTTCATCCGGTAATGCTCTAGTTAGCTTTTGCAAAGTCATGCGCATTCATTTTTACTTCCATCTAATAAATACACTCATACTTACTTCCATCTATTAAATTCTATTTTAGATTGGTGACGTATTGACTACTCATTCATCCTTTCATCTGGTAAAGCCTTGGTTAGCTTTGCAAAATCATGCGCATTCATATTTACTTCCATCTAATAAATACACTCATACTTACTTCCATCTATTAAATTCTATTTTAGATTGGTGACGTATTGACTACTCATTCATCCTTTCATCTGGTAATGCTTTAGTTAGCTTTTGCAAAGTCATGCGCATTCATTTTTACTTCCATCTAATAAATACACTCATACTTACTTCCATCTATTAAATTCTATTTTAGATTGGTGACGTATTGACTACTCATTCATCCTTTCATCTGGTAATGCTTTAGTTAGCTTTTGCAAAGTCATGCGCATTCATTTTTACTTCCATCTAATAAATACACTCATACTTACTTCCATCTATTAAATTCTATTTTAGATTGGTGACGTATTGACTACTCATTCATCCTTTCATCTGGTAAATCCTTGGTTAGCTTTTGCAAAGTCATGCGCATTCATTTTTACTTCCATCTAATAAATTCACTCATACTTACTTCCATCTATTAAATTCTATTTTAGATTGGTGACGTATTGACTACTCATTCATCCTTTCATCTGGTAAAGCCTTGGTTAGCTTTGCAAAATCATGCGCATTCATTTTTACTTCCATCCAATAAATACACTCATACTTACTTCCATCTATTAAATTCTATTTTAGATTGGTGACGTATTGACTACTCATTCATCCTTTCATCTGGTAATGCTTTAGTTAGCTTTTGCAAAGTCATGCGCATTCATTTTTACTTCCATCTAATAAATACACTCATACTTACTTCCATCTATTAAATTCTATTTTAGATTGGTGACGTATTGACTACTCATTCATCCTTTCATCTGGTAAAGCCTTGGTTAGCTTTGCAAAATCATGCACATTCATTTTTACTTCCATCTAATAAATACACTCATACTTACTTCCATCTATTAAATTCTATTTTAGATTGGTGACGTATTGACTACTCATTCATCCTTTCATCTGGTAAAGCCTTGGTTAGCTTTGCAAAATCATGCACATTCATTTTTACTTCAATCTAATAAATACACTCATACTTACTTCCATCTAATAAATTCTATTTTAGATTGGTGACGTATTGACTACTCATTCATCCTTTCATCTGGTAAAGCCTTGGTTAGCTTTGCAAAATCATGCACATTCATTTTTACTTCCATCTAATAAATACACTCATACTTACTTCAATCTAATAAATTCTAGTTTACGTTTGCGACGTTGTGATAGCACATTATTCCCTTCATCTGGTATAGCCTTGGTTAGCTTTGCAACATAATGCACTATACTTCCTTGTAATAAATTCTAGTTTTGCATTGCGACGTCGTGACTTCTTTTTCATCCTTTCATCTGGTAAATTCTTCGTTAGGTTTGCAACGTCATGGACACTCATACTTACTCTATTTCCATCTATTAAATTCTAGTTTAGATTGGTGACGTATTTACTACTCATTCATCCTTTCATCTGGTTAAGCTTCAGTTAGCTTTGCAAAGTCATGAGTACTTACTCATACTTCAATGTAATAAATTCTAGTTTAACTTTACGACGTCGTGACTCCTTTTTCATCTTTTCATCTGGTAAATTCTTCGTTAGGTTTGCAACGTCATGGACACTCATACTTACTCTATTTCCATCTATTAAATTCTAGTTTAGATTGGTGACGTATTTACTACTCATTCATCCTTTCATCTGGTTAAGCTTCAGTTAGCTTTGCAAAGTCATGAGTACTTAATTATACTTCCATGTAATAAATTCTAGTTTAGCTCTGCGACATCGTGACTAATCATTCATTCTTTCATCTGGTACAGCCTTGGTTAGCTTTGCAAAATCATGCGCATTCATTTTTACTTCCATCTAATAAATACACTGATACTTACTTCCATCTATTAAATTCTATTTTAGATTGGTGACGTATTGACTACTCATTCATCCTTTCATCTGGTAATGCTTTAGTTAGCTTTTGCAAAGTCATGCGCATTCATTTTTACTTCCATCTAATAAATACACTGATGCTTACTTCCATCTATTAAATTCTATTTTAGATTGGTGACGTATGGACTACTCATTCATCCTTTCATCTGGTAAAGCCTTGGTTAGCTTTGCAAAATCATGCGCATTCATTTTTACTTCCATCTAATAAATACACTCATACTTACTTCCATCTAATAAATTCTATTTTAGATTGGTGACGTATTGACTACTCATTCATCCTTTCATCTGGTAATGCTTTAGTTAGCTTTTGCAAAGTCATGCGCATTCATTTTTACTTCCATCTAATAAATACACTCATACTTACTTCCATCTATTAAATTCTATTTTAGATTGGTGACGTATTGAGTACTCATTCATCCTTTCATCTGATAAAGCCTTGGTTAGCTTTACAAAATCATGCGCATTCATTTTTACTTCCATCTAATAAATACACTCATACTTACTTCCATCTATTAAATTCTATTTTAGATTGGTGACGTATTGACTACTCATTCATCCTTTCATCTGGTAAAGCCTTGGTTAGCTTTGCAAAATCATGCACATTCATTTTTACTTCCATCTAATAAATACACTCATACTTACTTCCATCTATTAAATTCTATTTTAGATTGGTGACGTATTGACTACTCATTCATCCTTTCATCTGGTAAAGCCTTGGTTAGCTTTGCAAAATCATGCACATTCATTTTTACTTCCATCTAATAAATACACTCATACTTACTTCCATCTAATAAATTCTAGTTTACGTTTGCGACGTTGTGATAGCACATTAATCCCTTCATCTGGTATAGCCTTGGTTAGCTTTGCAACATAATGCACTATACTTCCTTGTAATAAATTCTAGTTTTGCTTTGCGACGTCGTGACTCCTTTTTCATCCTTTCATCTGGTAAATTCTTCGTTAGGTTTGCAACGTCATGGACACTCATACTTACTCTATTTCCATCTATTAAATTCTAGATTAGATTGGTGACGTATTTACTACGCATTCATCCTTTCATCTGGTTAAGCTTCAGTTAGCTTTGCAAAGTCATGAGTACTTACTTATACTTCAATGTAATAAATTCTAGTTTAACTTTACGACGTCGTGACTCCTTTTTCATCCTTTCATCTGGTAAATTCTTCGTTAGGTTTGCAACGTCATGGACACTCATACTTACTCCATTTCCATCTATTAAATTCTAGTTTAGATTTTTTGACGTATTTACTACTCATTCATCCTTTCATCTGGTTAAGCTTCAGTTAGCTTTGCAAAGTCATGAGTACTTACTTATACTTCCATGTAATAAATTCTAGTTTAGCTCTGCGACATCGTGACTAATCATTCATTCTTTCATCTGGTACAGCCTTGGTTAGCTTTGCAAAATCATGCGCATTCATTTTTACTTCCATCTAATAAATACACTGATACTTACTTCCATCTATTAAATTCTATTTTAGATTGGTGACGTATTGACTACTCATTCATCCTTTCATCTGGTAAAGCCTTGGTTAGCTTTGCAAAATCATGCACATTCATTTTTACATCCATCTAATAAATACACTCATACTTACTTCCATCTAATAAATTCTATTTTAGATTGGTGACGTATTGACTACTCATTCATCCTTTCATCTGGTAAAGCCTTGGTTAGCTTTGCAAAATCATGCACATTCATTTTTACTCCCATCTAATAAATACACTCATACTTACTTCCATCTAATAAATTCTAGTTTACGTTTGCGACGTTGTGATAGCACATTAATCCTTTCATCTGATAAAGTCTTGGTTAGCTTTACAAAATCATGCGCATTCATTTTTACTTCCATCTAATAAATACACTCATACTTACTTCCATCTATTAAATTCTATTTTAGATTGGTGACGTATTGACTACTCATTCATCCTTTCATCTGGTTAAGCTTCAGTTAGCTTTGCAAAGTCATGAGTACTTACTCATACTTCAATGTAATAAATTCTAGTTTAACTTTACGACGTCGTGACTCCTTTTTCATCCTTTCATCTGGTAAATTCTTTGTTAGGTTTGCAACGTCATGGACACTCATACTTACTCTATTTCCATCTATTAAATTCTAGTTTAGATTGGTGACGTATTTACTACTCATTCATCCTTTCATCTGGTTAAGCTTCAGTTAGCTTTGCAAATTCATGAGTACTTACTTATACGTCCATGTAATAAATTCTAGTTTAGCTCTGCGACATCGTGACTAATCATTCATTCTTTCATCTGGTACAGCCTTGGTTAGCTTTGCAAAATCATGCACATTCATTTTTACTTCCATCTAATAAATACACTCATACTTACTTCCATCTATTAAATTCTATTTTAAATTGGTGACGTATTGACTACTCATTCATCCTTTCATCTGGTAAAGCCTTGGTTAGCTTTGCAAAATCATGCACATTCATTTTTACTTCCATCTAATAAATACACTCATACTTACTTCCATCTAATAAATTCTAGTTTACGTTTGCGACGTTGTGACAGCACATTAATCCCTTCATCTGGTATAGCCTTGGTTAGCTTTGCAACATAATGCACTATACTTCCTTGTAATAAATTCTAGTTTTGCTTTGCGACGTCGTGACTACTTTTTCATCCTTTCATTTGGTAAATTCTTCGTTAGGTTTGCAACGTCATGGACACTCATACTTACTCTATTTCCATCTATTAAATTCTAGTTTAGATTGGTGACGTATTTACTACTCATTCATCCTTTCATCTGGTTAAGCTTCAGTTAGCATTGCAAAGTCATGAGTACTTACTTATAATTCCATGTAATATATTCTAGTTTAGCTCTTAGACATCGTTACTAATCATTCATCCTTTCATCTGGTACAGCCTTGGTTAGCTTTACAAAATCATGCGCATTCATTTTTACTTCCATCTAATAAATACACTCATACTTACTTCCATCTATTAAATTCTATTTTAGATTGGTGACGTATTGACTACTCATTCATCCTTTCGTCTGGTACAGCCTTGGTTAGCTTTGCAAAATCATGCGCATTCATTTTTACTTCCATCTAATAAATACACTCATACTTACTTCCATCTATTAAATTCTATTTTAGATTGGTGACGTATTGACTACTCATTCATCCTTTCATCTGGTAAACCCTTGGTTAGCTTTGCAAAATCATGCGCATTCATTTTTACTTACATCTAATAAATACACTCATACTTACTTCCATCTATTAAATTCTATTTTAGATTGGTGACGTATTGACTACTCATTCATCCTTTCATCTGGTAATGCTTTAGTTAGCTTTTGCAAAGTCATGCACATTCATTTTTACTTCCATCTAATAAATTCACTCATACTTACTTCCATCTATTAAATTCTATTTTAGATTGGTGACGTATTGACTACTCATTCATCCTTTCATCTGGTAAAGCCTTGGTTAGCTTTGCAAAATCATGCACATTCATTTTTACTTCCATCTAATAAATACACTCATACTTACTTCCATCTAATAAATTCTAGTTTACGTTTGCGACGTTGTGACAGCACATTAATCCCTTCATCTGGTATAGCCTTGGTTAGCTTTGCAACATAATGCACTATACTTCCTTGTAATATATTCTAGTTTTGCTTTGCGACGTCGTGACTCCTTTTTCATCCTTTCATCTGGTAAATTCTTCGTTAGGTTTACAACCTCATGGACACTCATACTTACTCTATTTCCATCTATTAAATTCTAGTTTAGATTGATGACGTATTTACTACTCATTCATCCTTTCATCTGGTTAAGCTTCAGTTAGCTTTGCAAAGTCATGAGTACTTACTCATACTTCAATGTAATAAATTCTAGTTTAGCTTTACGACGTCGTGACTCCTTTTTCATCCTTTCATCTGGTAAATTCTTCGTTAGGTTTGCAACGTCATGGACACTCATACTTACTCTATTTCCATCTATTAAATTCTAGTTTAGATTGGTGACGTATTTACTACTCATTCATCCTTTCATCTGGTTAAGCGTCAGTTAGCTTTGCAAAGTCATGAGTACTTACTTATACTTCCATGTAATAAATTCTAGTTTAGCTCTGCGACATCGTGATTAATCATTCATCCTTTCATCTGGTACAGCCTTGGTTAGCTTTGCAAAATCATGCGCATTCATTTTTGCTTCCATCTAATAAATACACTCATACTTACTTCCATCTATTAAATTCTATTTTAGATTGGTGACGTATTGACTACTCATTCATCCTTTCGTCTGGTAAAGCCTTGGTTAGCTTTGCAAAATCATGCGCATTCATTTTTACTTCCATCTAATACATACACTCATACTTACTTCCATCTATTAAATCTATTTTAGATTGGTGACCTATTGACTACTCGTTCATCCTTTCATCTGGTAATGCTTTAGTTAGCTTTTGCAAAGTCATGAGTACTTACTCATACTTCAATGTAATAAATTCAGGTTTAGCTAAGCGACGTCGTGACTACTCATGCATCCTTTCATCTGCTAAAGCCTTGGTTAGCTTTGCAAAATCAAGCAAATTCATTTTTACTTCCATCTAATAAATACACTCATACTTACTTCCATCTATTAAATTCTAGTTTAGATTGTTGACGTATTGACTACTCATTCATCCTTTCATCTTTTATAGTCGTGGGTAGCTTTGCAAAGTCACGAGTACTGAGTTTTACTTTAGTAAAATAATACTGCTTATTCATACTTTCATCTGGTAAGTTCTTGGTTACGTTTGCAAATAAATGCACGTTCATACTTACTTCCTTCTAATAAATTCTAGTTTAGCTTTGCGACGTCGTGACTACTCATTCATTCTTTCATCATTTATAGTCTTGGGTAGCTTTGTAAAGTCACGAGTACTGAATATTACTTTAGTATAATAATACTGCTTATTCATCCTTTCATTTGGTAAGTTCTTGGTTAACTTTGCAAATAAATGCATGTTCATACTTACTTCCATCTAATAAATTTTAGTTTAGCTTTGCGACGTATTGACTTCTCATTCATCCTTTCTACTGGGAAAGTCTTCGTTAGCTTTGCAATGTCAAGCACACTCATACTTCCATGTAATATTTCAGTTTAGCTTTGCTACGTCACGACTACTCAATCATTCTTTCTTCTGGTAAGGGCTTCGTTAGCTTTGAAGGTCATGCACACTCATACTTACTTACATATATTACATTTTAGTTTATATTACACAATTGACTACACAATTTACCTTTCCTTTGGTAATGTCTTGGTTAGCATTTCCAATTCACGAGTACTTCCAATTCTTACTTCCACCTAATAATATCAAGTTTAGCTTTGCGACGTCGTTACTGCTTATTCATCCTTTCATCTGGTAAGTTCTTGGTTAGCTTTGCAAATAAATGCAAACTCATACGTACTTCCATCTAATAAATTCTAGTTTATCTTTTCGTCGTCACTACTCACTCATCCTTTCATCTGTTAAAATCTTTCCTAACCTTGGAAAGTCATGAGTACTCAATCTCACTTCCATCTAATAAATTCTAGTTTGTTTTTGCGACGTCGTGACTACTCATTCATCCTTTCATCTGGTAGGCCTAGGTTACCTTTGCAAATAAATACACATTCATACTTACTTCCATCTAATAAATTCTAGTTTAGCCTTACGTCATCACTACTCATTCATCCTTTCATCTGTTAAATTCATACATAACCTTGCAAAGTCAGGAGTACTCACTCTTACTTTCTTCTACAAAATTGTGTTTCATTTTGGGACGTTGTGACTAATCCTTCATCCTTTCTTTTGGTAAAGCCTTGGTTAGCTTTGCAAAGTCACGAGTACTGACTTTTACTTCCATGTAATAAATTCTTGTTTAGCTTAGCGACGTCGTGACTACTCATTCATCCTTCCATCTTTTATAGTTTTGGTTAGCTTTGTAAAGTCACGAATACTGACTTTTACTACCATCTAATAAATTCCTGTTTAGCTTTGCGACATCGTGACTACTCATTTTACCTTTCATTATGTAAAGTCTTGGGTAGCTTTGGAAAGTCATGGGTACTCAATCTCATTTCCATCTAATAAATTCTAGTGTAGCTTTGCGACGTAGTGACTACTAGTTCATCCTTTCATCTGGTAAAGCCTTGGTTAGCTTTGCAAACAAATGCACACTTATACTTACTTCCATCTAATTAATTCTAGTTTAGGTTTGCGTCGTCACTACTCATTCAACATTTCATCTCTTAAATTCTTACCTAACCTTGCATAGTCATGAGTACTCACTCTTATTTTCTTCTAATAAATTGTGTATCGTTTTGGGACATTGTGACTACTCCTTTTCATTTGGTAAAGCCTTGGTTAGCTTTGCAAAGCCATGAGTTCTTACTCATACTTCCATGTAATAAGTTCTAGTTTAGCTTTGCGACGTCGTGACTACGCATTCATCCTTTCATCGGGTAACGTCTTGGTTAGTTTGAGAAAGTCATGGGTACTCACTCCCACTTTCGTCTAATAAATTGTGTATCGTTTTGGGACATTGTGACTACTCCTTCATCTTTTCATTTGGTAAAGCCTTGGTTAGCTTTGCAAAGCCATGAGTTCTTACTCATACTTCCATGTAATAAGTTCTAGTTAAGCTTTGCGACGTCGTGACTACGCATTCATCCTTTCATCGGGTAACGTCTTGGTTAGTTTGAGAAAGTCATGGGTACTCACTCCCACTTTCGTCTAATAAATTGTGTATCGTTTTGGGACATTGTGACTACTCCTTCATCTTTTCATTTGGTAAAGCCTTGGTTAGCTTTGCAAAGCCATGAGTTCTTACTCATACTTCCATGTAATAAGTTCTAGTTAAGCTTTGCGACGTCGTGACTACGCATTCATCCTTTCATCAGGTAACGTCTTGGTTAGTATGAGAAAGTCGTGAGTACTCACTCCCACTTTCGTCTAATAAATTGTGTATCGTTTTGGGACATTGTGACTACTCCTTCACCTTTTCATTTGGTAAAGCCTTGGTTAGCTTTGCAAAGCCATGAGTTCTTACTCATACTTCCATGTAATAAGTTCTAGTTTAGTTTTGCGACGTCGTGACTACGTATTCATCCTTTCATCGGGTAACGTCTTGGTTAGTTTGAGAAAGTCGTGAGTACTCACTCCCACTTTCGTCTAACAAATTGTGTATCGTTTTGGGACATTGTGACTACTCCTTCATCTTTTCATTTAGTAAAGCCTTGGTTAGCTTTGCAAAGCCATGAGTTCTTACTCATACTTCCATGTAATAAGTTCTAGTTTAGCTTTGCGACGTCGTGACTACGCATTCATCCTTTCATCAGGTAACGTCTTGGTTAGTTTGAGAAAGTCATGGGTACTCACTCCCACTTTCGTCTAATAAATTGTGTATCGTTTTGGGACATTGTGACTACTCCTTCATCTTTTCATTTGGTAAAGCCTTGGTTAGCTTTGCAAAGCCATGAGTTCTTACTCATACTTCCATGTAATAAGTTCTAGTTAAGCTTTGCGACGTCGTGACTACGCATTCATCCTTTCATCGGGTAACGTCTTGGTTAGTTTGAGAAAGTCATGGGTACTCACTCCCACTTTCGTCTAATAAATTGTGTATCGTTTTGGGACATTGTGACTACTCCTTCATCTTTTCATTTGGTAAAGCCTTGGTTAGCTTTGCAAAGCCATGAGTTCTTACTCATACTTCCATGTAATAAGTTCTAGTTAAGCTTTGCGACGTCGTGACTACGCATTCATCCTTTCATCAGGTAACGTCTTGGTTAGTATGAGAAAGTCGTGAGTACTCACTCCCACTTTCGTCTAATAAATTGTGTATCGTTTTGGGACATTGTGACTACTCCTTCACCTTTTCATTTGGTAAAGCCTTGGTTAGCTTTGCAAAGCCATGAGTTCTTACTCATACTTCCATGTAATAAGTTCTAGTTTAGTTTTGCGACGTCGTGACTACGTATTCATCCTTTCATCGGGTAACGTCTTGGTTAGTTTGAGAAAGTCGTGAGTACTCACTCCCACTTTCGTCTAACAAATTGTGTATCGTTTTGGGACATTGTGACTACTCCTTCATCTTTTCATTTAGTAAAGCCTTGGTTAGCTTTGCAAAGCCATGAGTTCTTACTCATACTTCCATGTAATAAGTTCTAGTTTAGCTTTGCGACGTCGTGACTACGCATTCATCCTTTCATCAGGTAACGTCTTGGTTAGTTTGAGAAAGTCATGGGTACTCACTCCCACTTTCGTCTAATAAATTGTGTATCGTTTTGGGACATTGTGACTACTCCTTCATCTTTTCATTTGGTAAAACCTTGGTTAGCTTTGCAAAGCCATGAGTTCTTACTCATACTTCCATGTAATAAGTTCTAGTTAAGCTTTGCGACGTCGTGACTACGCATTCATCCTTTCATCAGGTAACGTCTTGGTTAGTTTGAGAAAGTCGTGAGTACTCACTCCCACTTTCGTCTAATAAATTGTGTATCGTTTTGGGACATTGTGACTACTCCTTTTCATTTGGTAAAGCCTTGGTTAGCTTTGCAAAGCCATGAGTTCTTACTCATACTTCCATGTAATAAGTTCTAGTTAAGCTTTGCGACGTCGTGACTACGCATTCATCCTTTCATCAGGTAACGTCTTGGTTAGTTTGAGAAAGTCGTGAGTACTCACTCCCACTTTCGTCTAATAAATTGTGTATCGTTTTGGGACATTGTGACTACTCCTTCATCTTTTCATTTGGTAAAGCCTTGGTTAGTTTTGCAAAGCCATGAGTTCTTACTCATACTTCCATGTAATAAGTTCTAGTTAAGCTTTGCGACGTCGTGACTACGCATTCATCCTTTCATCGGGTAACGTCTTGGTTAGTTTGAGAAAGTCATGAGTACCCACTCCCACTTTCGTCTAAAAAATTCTAGTTTAGCTTTGCGACGTCGTGACTACTCAATCATCCTTTCATCTGGTAATGTATTGCTTCACCTTGCAAAGTCATGAGTACTCACACTTACTTTCATCTAATATAATATGTTTCTTTTCGCGACGTCGTGACTACTCATTCGTTATTTCTTTTCGTAAAGCTTTGGTTAGCTCTGCAAAGTCACGAGTACTTACTCATACTTCCAAGTAATAAATTCTAGTTTAGCTTTGTAACGTCGTGATTACTCATGCATCTTTCATCTGGTTAAGCCTTGGTTAGCTTTGCAAAGTCATGAGTACCATCTCTTACTTTCATCTAATAAATTATGATTTAGCTTCGCGACGACGTGATTACTCATTCATCCTATCATCTGGTAAAGCCTTGGTTAGCTTTGCAAATTCATGCACACTCATATATACTTCCATCTAATACATTCTAGTTTAGCTTGCGACGCCGTGACTACTCATTCATTCTTTCATCTGGTAGAGCCTTGGTTAGCTTTGCAAAGATTGCATTTATTGAGATATAAATGTTAAGTGTGCTTCTTTTTGAAATAACTTTGTTTTTAAATGGTGGTTTTTAAACATTTGTGATTTCATGAGTAAATTGTAAATTTCTATAGGGTGATTAGAAAGTAAATTTGATTTTAATTATGATTGTTTTTATAACTATACTTTGGGGTCAAATCTGCGTAAGTTTTTAGTTAATTTTATTGTTTAGGTACGTCTGTTTTTAAAAGACATTTTGTGTTGTCAGTAAGAAAATAAGGTTTTTAATTTTATATATAGGTATACTATTACAAAATCGTTGTGTACACTTTTATACTGATTAAATGTGATACTAATTATTGTCAATGTAGTTCAAATTGGATATAAATTAATTATATTGAGCTAATAAGTTTAAAAAAAGGACAGGTTCCCAGAAAATTTAGTTTGGAATAAGAATACAAAAAAGGGTAACAGGTCTATAAATTTATCTTGAAAGTCTATAACTTAATTTATAGCTGATTTTATAAACTGTTTTATTATGATTATTTGATTAATTTGGAATAATTAAAAAAAGGCCTTTCTTTGCTTTTTTACTAACTTGCAAATTTAGTAATAAATTTATTTTATTTAACAAATTTCTTAAACAATCCTTAAACATTTTCATTCAGTCGAAGATGCTTTAAAAAACACATTCCCACTGAGAACAAAAGCGCAAAGAGTTAAATCTCAACGAGTTAGGTTTTTCATCATAAATCCAATGACTTTATCTCATTTTGGCAAGCGGTGTCACAGGGTTCGGCTATCGGGCAGAAACACTTCTACAAACCGTTACTTTATGGTTTACTGGCTAGTTGGGGTATATACACACAGATATAGTACTACTCAACACACACACACACACACACACACACACAAACAAATATATATGGGGGTGAGTATGTGTCCTTTTAGAATGTTTATACAATGTCATTCACTGTAGTAACTACTATAACAGATTACTACACAAAGTTATTAGTATAGTTAAATCTATTATTGTTGATTGCTAATAACATTGCACATGTATCAAAATGCACTTCTTTTAAACTTTTTTATACAAATACAAAATTTTACTAGACATATTTACCAGATATGTAGCCAAATCGGCTGTCTTTGTGTATTGAGAATGTTTCCCAACTTGCTCTAACGTCACTGCGGACCGCAACACTGCACTAAATTCTTTATTAAAAAATTACCGTTTTATTTGCTTAACCTATCATTGTTATATATTCATAGGTTCGTCCCACTTAATGTCTCCAGTCTACTCTGTAGATAACACGCACTTGTAAGAAGTATAAAGCCATAATCATTATTCTTTATTTTCAGTTGTTTAAGAGCAACTTTTCGATTAATAATTTATAACGAGTACTTCTTGTTATTTTCTTTGAACTCGTGAATAATTTACAGAATATGTAGACTGGGAGAAAACTAGGGATGGTCGATATTTCGGTCCCGCTGACTTTGTCGTGATGGAACCAGTGACAAAATGTGAAAAATGTCAGTTCCAGTGACAATGGATCGATCGGCGGCAAAACGTAGTCGTCATTGGCTGAAAAGCTACTGACATTTTACTGCGGCTGTCATTGGTTTATTTGTCACTGTCACTGGATCTACTCTAACCTCTCGACTCACGAAGCCCATCGGGCAGTGTCGTTGACTGAAGGGGTAGTGTGTTTTCTCTGTTGTGATTAGGCAAAATGTCACCGTCACTGAATATATAGCTACTGATATTTTACTGAGGCTGTCATTGGTTTATTTGTCACTGTCACTGGATTTACTATAACCGCTCGACTCACGAAGCCCATCGAGCAGTGTCGTTGACTGAAGTGGGAGGGTGTTTTCTCTGTTGTGATTAGGCAAAATGTCACCGTCACTGGATATATAGTTACTGATATTTTACTAAGGCTGTCATTGGTTTATTTGTCACTGTCACTGGATTTACTACAACCGCTCGACTCACAAAGCCCATCGGGCAGTGTCGTTGACTGAAGTGGGAAGGTTTTTTCTCTGTTGTGATTGGGTAAAATGTCACCGTCACTGGGTATATAGTTACTGATATTTTACTGCGGCTGTCATTGGTTTATTTGTCACTGTCACTGGATCTACTCTAACCGCTCGGCTACACAAAGCCCATCGGACAGTGTCGTTGACTGAAGGGGGAGGGTGTTTTCTCTGTTGTGATTGGGTAAAATGTCACCGTCACTGAATATATAGCTACTGATATTTTACTGAGGCTGTCATTGGTTTATTTGTCACTGTCACTGGATTTACTATAACCGCTCGACTCACGAAGCCCACCGGGCAGTGTCGTTGACTGAAGGGGGAGGGTGTTTTCTCTGTTGTGATTAGGCAAAATGTCACCGTCACTGGATATATAGCTACTGATATTTTACTGAGGCTGTCATTGGTTGATTTTTCGCTGACACTGGTTCTAATCATTTACGTCTTGTGTGAGTAGGCGATTTGTGTCAGATTTCAAGATAGTGTTGTGTCCCGTAGACGTTATAGTTTGTTATTAATTCAGTATGAGTTTATTTTGAAACAAAATGAGCTTTCTGAAAAAAGTGTGGTGTAGAATCACTTCTCTCCTGTTGATGGTGAATTGGCGAATTGTGATAGTTTTCAGCCAAAATTTTCTCATGAAACAACTAACAGTAATTTGAAGAAACACATGGTGAGAAAACACCCGTTAGTGAAGCTGCAACCAACAACAAATCTTTTACTTTTGCCACCAAATTAAGAGGTAAATCAATTATTTATATTTATTTATTATGCATAATCCAATACCGTATAATAAATAAATGGTAAAAGTCACTGATCCAAGCCTGGCGCTGTCACTAAAATCACCGATACGTTAAAGCCAATGGAACGACCATCCCTAGAAAAAAGCTGAAATAATTATTGAAGAAAGATGTTTCCTTTTGTCTCTTACATTTGGATACCTATACAGCCCTAGGTTTTTACAATTATATTTTTGTTACACCAAATGGAATTTTTTTAAAACTCTACAAAGGTATTAGCTACGATTTTTCTTATTATTAGTAACTATTAGAAGGAAAACGACTAATTACATACACCGGAGTACAACAGAGAGTGTCTTTTCACTATGAGCCTGTGCTTAGGTTAAAATTGTGATCATGTGGAGCAATAATAGGCTGTAATAATATGGATAGGGCTGAATAGTAAGGTGATTAAAAAAAGATAGAATAGTCAGACTTGATGTTGCAAACTAAGCACGAATTCACCATATGAAATGTAGAATGGGTAGACATGATGTTGTAACGCTAAGCAAGAACTTACCATATGAAATATAGAATGGGTAGTCATCATGTTGCAAATCAACCCCAAGATTAACCTTATGAAATGTAGAATGGGTAGACATGATGTTGAAAAGTTAGGCAAGAACTTACCATATGAAATGTAGAATGGGTAGACATTATGTTGCAAAGCAAACCAGAATTTAGTATATGAAAGGTAGAATGGGTAGTCATAATGTTACAAAGTTACTCCAAGAATTTAACTTATGAAATATAGAATGGCTAGACAAGATGTTGTAAATCTAAGCAAAAACTTACCATATGAAATGTAGAATGGGATGCCATGACGTTGCAAAGCTACCAATAGAATTTACCTAATGAAATGTAGAATGGGTAGACATGAAGTTGCAAAGTTAACAAAAATTTATTATATGAAAGGTAGAATGGAGTGTAATAATGTTGCAAAGCTACGCTAAGAATTTACCTTATAAAGAGTAGAATGGGTAGACATGAAGTTGCAAAGCTACCTTAAGAATGTAGCTTATGAAATGAAGAATAGGTAGTCATGACGCTGCAAGGCTACCACAAGAATGTACCTTATGAAGTGTAGAATGGGTAGTCATGAAGTTGCAAAGCTAACCAAAATTTATTATATGAAAGGTAGAATGGGTAGTCATAATGTTGCAAAGTTACGCTAAAAATTTACCTTATGAAGAGTAGAATGGGTAGTCATGACGGTGCAAATTTACCTTAAGAATTTACCTTATGAAATGTAGAATAGGTAGTCATGACGTTGCAAAGCTACCTCAAGAATTTACCTTATGAAATGTAGAATGGGTAAACATTGTGTTGTAAATCTAAGCAAGATCTTACCATATTAAATGTAGAATGGGTAAGTCATGACGTTGCAAAGGTAAGCAAGCATTTATTATATGATATGTAGAATGGTAGGACATGATGTTACAAAAGCAAACCAAAGTTTATTCTATGAAAGGTAGAATGGGTAGTCATAATGTTGCAAAGCTACTCCAAGAATTTACTATATGAAATGTAGAATGGGTAGTCATGACGTTGCAAAGCAAACCAAAATTTATTATATGACAGGTAGAATGGTTAGACATAATGTTACAAAGCTACACCAAGTATTTACCTTATGAAATGTAGAATGAGTAGTCATGACGTTGCAAAGCTTCCCCTTAAATTTACCAGTTAAAATGTAGAATGGGTAGACATGATGATGTAAAGCCACTCCAAGAAATTACCTTATGAAATGTAGAATGGCTAGACATTATGTTACAAAGCAAACCAGAATTTAGTATATGAAAGGTAGAATGGGTAGTCATAATGTTACAAAGTTACTCCAAGAATTTAACCTATGAAATATAGAATGGGTAGACATGATGTAAATCTAAGCAAGAACTTACCATATGATATGTAGAATGGGATGTCATGACGTTGCAAAGTTAGCCCAAAAATTTACCTCATGAAATGTTGAAAGGGTAGACATGATGTTGTAAATCTATGCAAGATCTTACCATATGAAATGCAGAGTGGGTAGTCATGACGTTGCAAAGCTACTCCAAGAATTCACCTTATGAAATGTAGAATGGGTAGACATGATGTTGAAAAGCTAAGCAAGAACTTACCATATGAAATGTAGAATGGGTAGACATGAAGTTGCAAAGCTACTCCAGGAATTTACTAATGAAATGTAGAATGGGTAGTCATGACGTTGCAAAGCTAACCAAAATTTAGTATATGAAATGTAGAATGGGTTGTCATGGCGTTGCAAAGCTATCCTAAGAATTTACCTTATGAAATGTAGAATGAGTAGTCATGATGTTATAAAGGTACTCCAAGAATTTACTTTATCAAATATAGAATGAGTAGACATGATGTTAATCTAAGCAAAAACTTACCATATGAAATGTAGTTTTCAACCCACTGGTTGTCATGACGTTGCAAAGCTACCTCATACTCAGTACAAACATAAAAACAGTTAAGATGATACAGTAAGCCTACTTGATGCAATTAAGCCTACTTACCAGGAATTATCAAATCCTAACTTGCTGAAAAAATATTTACACGGATGCGACAAAACGTCAGTGAAAGCATCAACTCTGTCCTATTATGGTGAAGAATAACCAAAACCAATTTTGTTGGCTTTCAAATCTTACAATATGGAGCCCTAGATGATGTTATTACCTTCAATTTAGGTAAGAGGGGATGTGTGTAGTCTTACACAACATTGGAATTAAAATGGGATTGAACTATTTAACAATTCTGTTGTGACAGTGTAATGGTAAAAAAGGCTGAAATGGCAAAAAAATCAGAGCGTAATAGAGCCAGACATCTTTCCAGGAGGGAAAAAACTATTAGATGCAGAAAGGAAACATGAATGAGATTATGATGCTGGAATATTAGAAGTTAAATAAATATATGCACTGTTGTTTTTACTTGTGTACAAAATGTTGTTAAAATCTCATAATTCCTACAATTTATAATACAAAAATACAAAGTTTTGAAAACTATACAACTTTATTTATTAAACACTCTAACAACACACTAACCAATCAACCTGCAGCAGTCTTTTAGTGTTTTCCATTACATCATATTATTGTGCTAGCTTCGTTTAGGCTACTGTTTACAAATCATAATACATCAAATAGATACAAATTTGTAAAGAATAAAATCTCTTTTGGTAATATTAATTTTGACTATGAAACAATTGTTTTTCTAATATAAGGATTTACGTTAATATATATATATATATATATATATATATATATATATATATATATATATATAGGCTATAATAGGAGTGTCACTTTAGCTAAATTAAATATAGGCAATAAAGGAACGCCACTACAGTAAAACTAATTGTAGGCTATATAGTATTGCCACTATATCATAACTACATGCATATAGACTATATATGAGTGCCCCTATACTACAACTATATATAGCCTATATAGAGGTAAAACGATATTATAACTATATATAGGCTATATAGAAGTGCCAATATATTACGACTATATATGGGCTATGTTAGAGCACTACTACCCTCCTCCTATATATAGGCTATATAGAATTGCTACTATGGTTTAACTATATATATATGAGGTACCCAATATACTAAACCTATATATAGGCGTGGGTATATATATATATATATATATAGAAGTTCCATTATAATATAAGAATGTATAGACTTTGTAGGAGCGCCACAATACCAGGAGTACCATTATACTATAACTATATATAAGAGAATCAAGACACAATACCTACATGTAGGCAAGGAGGGGTACCCTATAACGTAAATTTATATAGGTTATATAGCAGTTTCACTATGCTATAACTATATATAGACTATATAGAAGTGTCATTATACTATAACTATATATAGGAAAAACACTACACAATACCTACATGTAGACAAAGAGAAGTACACCTACAACGTAACATTATATAGGTTATATAGCAGTATCACTACGCTGTAACTATATATATTCTATATAGAAATGTCATTATACGATAACTATATATAGGAGAAAAAATAAACAATACATACATATAAAGAAAGAGAAGTACCCCTACAACGTAACATTATATAGGTTATATAGCAGTATCACTACGCTGTAACTATATATATTCTATATAGAAATGTCATTATACGATAACTATATATAGGAGAAAAAATAAACAATACCTACATATAAGCAAAGAGAAGTACCCCTACAGCGTAACATTATATAGGTTATATAGCAGTATCACTACGCTGTAACTATATATATTCTATATAGAAATGTCATTATACGATAACTATATATAGGAGAAACAATAAACAATACCTACATATAAGCAGAGAAGTACCCCTACAATGTAATTTTATATAGGTTATATAGCAGTGTCACTATGATCTCTCTCTCTCTCTCTCTCTCTCTCTATATATATATATATATATATATATATATAGGCTATATAGATGTGCCACTATACTATAACTATATATAGCAGAAACACAACACAGTACCTACATGTAGGCAAAGAGGAGTACCCCTAATATGAAACTCTGTATAGGTTATATAGCAGTGTCACTATGCTGTAACTATATATAGACTATATAGATGTGTCATTATACTAAAACTATATATAGGAAAAAAGCTACGCAATACCTACATATAGCGAAAGATGAGTACCCCTGCAATGTAACTTTATATAGGTTATATAGCAGTGCCACTACGCTATAACTATATATATAGACTATATACGAATGCCACTACACTATAACTATATATAGGCTATATAGAAGTGCCATTATAGTATAACTATAAATAGGACAAACACTAAACAATACCTACATGTAGGCAAAGAGAAGTACCCCTACAATGTAACTTTATATAGGTTATATAGCAGTGCCACTACGCTATAACTATATATATAGACTATATACGAATGCCACTACACTATAACTATATATAGGCTATATAGAAGTGCCATTATAGTATAACTATATATAGGACAAACACTAAACAATACCTACATGTAGGCAAAGAGAAGTACCCCTACAATGTAACTTTATATAGGTTATAAAACAGTGTCACTACACTATAACTACATATAGACTATATACAATTGCCACTATACTATAACTATAAATAAGAGAAACACTAAACAATACCTACATGTAGGCAAAGAGGAGTACCCGTACAATGTAACTTTATATAGGGGATGTAGAAGTGTCACTATACAATTACTATATATAGGAGAAACATTAAACAATACCTACATGTAATCAAAGAGGAGTACCCCTACAATGTAACTTTATATAGGTTATATAGCAGTGAGACTATGCTATAACTATATATATAGACTATATAGAAGTACCACTATACTAAAACTATATATAGGTGAAACACTACACAATACCTACATGTAGGCAAAGAGAAATACCCCTACAATGTAACTTTATATAGGTTATATAGCAGTGCCACTACGCTATAACTATATATATAGACTATATACGAATGCCACTACACTATAACTATATATAGGCTATATAGAAGTGCCATTATAGTATAACTATATATAGGACAAACACTAAACAATACCTACATGTAGGCAAAGAGAAGTACCCCTACAATGTAACTTTATATAGGTTATAAAACAGTGTCACTACACTATAACTACATATATAGACGATATACGAATGCCACTACACTATAACTATATATAGGCTATATAGAGTGCCATTATAGTATAACTATAAATAGGACAAACACTAAACAATACCTACATGTAGGCAAAGAGAAGTACCCCTACAATGTAACTTTATATAGGTTATAAAACAGTGTCACTACACTACATATAGACTATATACAATTGCCACTATACTATAACTATAAATAAGAGAAACACTAAACAATACCTACATGTAGGCAAAGAGGAGTACCCGTACAATGTAACTTTATATAGGGGATGTAGAAGTGTCACTATACAATTACTATATATAGGAGAAACATTAAACAATACCTACATGTAATCAAAGAGGAGTACCCCTACAATGTAACTTTATATAGGTTATATAGCAGTGAGACTATGCTATAACTATATATATAGACTATATAGAAGTACCACTATACTAAAACTATATATAGGTGAAACACTACACAATACCTACATGTAGGCAACTAGGAGTACCCCTAATATGTAACTCGATTTAGGTTATATAGCAGTGTCACTACGTTATAACTATATATAGACTATATACAATTGCCACTACTCTATAACTATATATAGGCTACATAGAAGTGCCATTATAGTATAACTAAACATAGGAGAAACACTAAACAATACCTACATGTAGGCAAAGAGGAGTACCCCTACATTGTAATTTTTATGTAGGTTATATAGCAGTGTCACAACGCTATAACTATATATACATATATATATATATATATATATGTATATATATATATATATATATATATATATATATATATATATATATATATATATATAGATTATAAATATGGTGCCACTACACCATAACTATAAATAGGCTGTATAGGAGCACCGCTACACGATAACTGTATAGAGGCTATATAGAGGTGCAACAATAATAAAACTATATATGCAGACTATATTTGAGCGCCATTAGAGTATAATTTATTACGCTATATAGAAACGGCAATATACTATAAATAATTATAGACTAATTTGAGAACGAGCTCAACTACACTATAACTATAAATGGACTAGATTGGAGCGTCACTATAAATTAAATATAGAAAGGCTATATAGAGGCGTCACTATACTATAAATATATATAGGCTATATAGGAGCCCAACTCTTCTATAACTATAAATCAGGCGCTTATCCAGCTACTTGCTTTGGGGGGGGGGCGATCGATACATTATATATATATATATATATATATATATATATATATATATATGTATATGTATATATATAATATATTTATATATTATAAATTTGTTTTTTTTTTATAATTATTCCACTTTCGATAACACTTATGGCTAGAGAATATTATTAATTTCATAATAAGCTATTATTATCAAAATGGTTTATTAATTAATATAAGTAGTTAATCTTCCAACACGATCAATTCCGGAGTCTACTGCCAATATTACGCTTGCATAATTACGTATTAAAAATCATATGTTCAAGACTAAGCTTCACTAGCGCTATCTGTTGTTAAAAAGTTTAGACGTTTACGAGGGTATGCCGAGAAACGCGGCACATTTTCAAATTGAAAATTAAAATTTTATTTTTTATTTACAATAAAAGACAAATTAAGTAAAAGTCTAATTTAATGACCCATCGCCCCCCCCCCCCCCCAATTGAATACGCGCCTGTGAATGGACTATATAGGGGCGTCACTGTACCATAAATATAAATAGGCTATATAATAGCGTCACTATGCTATAAATATATTTGGCTATATAGATGCCCAACTAATCTGTAATATAAGTTTACTATATAGTAGCACTACTGCACTATAACTAAAAATAAGCTATATAGGAGCGGCACTATACTATAACTATAAATAAGATATTTAGGGATGCCACTATACTATAACTATATGTAGGCAAAATAACTTTAATAGGGCTATATAAGAGCGATGCTACACTATAACTTTATACAAGCTATATCGTACGCCACTACACTACAACTACATATAGGGTATATAGAGGTGTCACTATACTATAAATTTACTATTACTATGTATAAGATATACATAACACTATAACTATATACCAAGATATATCGTGCGCCACTACACTACAACTACATATATGCTATATAGAGGTGTCAATATACTATAAATTAACAATAACTATATATAGAATATACATTACACTATAACTATATACAGGCTATATCGTGCCCCACAGTAGATGGCAAAACCACAGTTTCAGCCCAACAGGTGGTTTTGACGGAAAATACGTTACTTTTCCGTTAAAAACGGTTACATGAGGTATGAGGGGTTGGTTTCAGCGATTATTGGAGGGTGACGTGTATGGTACGAGGTCTGGAATGTGGGCGGTTGTGCGCGGTTGTGCGTGTGTGTATGTGGCAGGTGTTTTTTTTAGAAATACGTTAATTTTCCGTTAAAGACCGTTAGGTGAGGTAGTATGGGTTGGTTGGTGATATGGGTGTTGGCTGTTGTGTGATGTAATTAGAAGCCTGTTCGGACATGTTGGGGGGTAATGTAAAAACCGTTGTTTACCTAGAGAATGTGTGTATTATATTCTGTACCCAGTTCGTTGCTGACCTATATTTTTACTATAACGTCGCGTTTGTACGGTTGAAATCCGTTACGAGGTGATGGGATTATTTTCGCTATAAAAATGTGTCAGTCGCAAAGACTGAACGGTGACTTCTCTGTTTGTTCTCCAGATCTTTACTGGTTAAAAAATGTAAAAGCATGTTAATTTATTGATATAGGTTCCTCGCTCGTGAGCTAATGTGTTTACACATCGTTGTGCTAGCGATTGTTTGTTGTAACAGGTATTTGGCCTGAATAAATTGTTTTTAAAAACCTACCTCTGTTTCGAGTTATAATCATGTTCGGACCATTGAAAAGTGTTTTTAAGACTTTACCTGCGCGCTTGTACGTGCGAGTGCTCACGATTGTGTGACGTAATTAAAAACATGTTCGGGCATGTTGTGGGCAATGTAAAACGTCATTGGGAACTTGTATAGATGATGACGACGACATACTTGTGTTATAGTTGTGGGATAAGTAGTTGGTTAGTAGGTCAAGGTCATAGGAAGATGTTTTTAAAAAGAGTCGCAAGCAGAAGTGCTTGCGACATTAATATTAATTTTTTTATTTATTTATTTATTATATTTTTTTTTTTTTTACACAAATACAATAGCATCTTATAATTACATCGCTATATTATAACAAAAATACAATTTTTTTTTAGACTAATACAGCTACTGATGTAAAGTCAGTTCGGTGGACCCACATCCGGACGGTCCGTTGGAGACTATGTGAAATTCGCCGGCACCCACCTCATCCAAATCCATGTTCGCCAACAGCGTGATGAAGCGTCTAGGTAGGAATATCTGGAATTTCGGGTCTTCTCCTTCCTTGTATGGGAAACCTCCGAGCGCAGCAACAACTGCTTCCCCGTAGGTAGTGTCGATTTTTCTGAGGTAGTGCACCGAATACTTTTTACCTTCCTTCAGTTCTGAACATTTCTTTATGGGCAACCCGTCAGCTTTAGACTTTGAGTTGAACTGTTGAATTATTGACTGTAAAGTTGCTTCGCGGTTCATAGTTACGGAGGAGAAGTAACTGTATCGTGTAGCTCTGCCTGAGGTCTATAAGGAAATGATGTCTAACCACCGCTCTCTTTGGTTTATATAATGCGTTTCCCCCTCCCTTATTATTGTAGTCATAGTCTTAAGACTGTCGCGACTTTCATCGCACGTAGAAGCGCGCAATTCGTTTCTTTGTGTTGCGGGGCTATAACGCTTTTACAAACGTTCTGGATTCCTCTCAGGAAGGTCCATTCTCTTGAGGAACCGATATCGATAACTTCAGCAGAAGTGAAACCACGAATCCATTTCGCCTTTTCGTCACCCGTTGTAAATATCAGATCGAACTGTTTCACGTAGTGTAACATGACGTTACGAAGCTCTACGTAATCGGTGAACCCTTCCTCCCACGATATGTGATGATAATTCTTACTCAACCAATTGTTTGTTTTTTTGTATTTATTGCTCAAGGTAGAGTATTCGAAAGGCGGTTTAAACAGGAACGTGTAGGTAGCGTTTGTTTGTAGGTCCAATAATACGAGTTCCTTCACTATAAACGCGTTACACTCTCCTTTAAAACATTGCATCTCTAACACGCAAGCAGATCGTTCCATTATTTCTTTTTCCTTGTCCTCTATTCTCCAAAACGTCCGGACGCAGACTGCAAATAGGTCTCGATCCTTTTCGCCTTTTATACCTCTTCCTGCTTAGGAAGAATGCTCGTAGCGTTCTCATCTTCCCCCGACGTTATCGGTTCAACGTTCTTGATATCTTCCTCCTCGTCTTCTACGCTCGTTTCTTGATCCAGCATAAGCAACAGCTGTCTATTGAGTTCAACCTCTTGTGGCAACCGGTTGTATATGCTATAATCAATGTACCCGTACTCTGGTGGCTCACCAATCCCACCTTTTAAACAAGCCTCTACATAGTCTCTAATACTATCCTCAGACAACTTCAACTGTTCCAAGTACCTTTCAACGGCAGGAACCACACCATTTAGTACGTAAAATTCTCTAGGCGTCAACATAACCTTTTGCCCGTTCCGATGATAATCTTTAATACGAACGTAGTGTTTACCATATATCTTTACGGTGTCAACTTCGATATCTGTTCCGGGTAATATCAAACGTGTCTTCTTTCCGCTTTCTCGACAGGCTAGGAAGGTTTCAAAAACGTTCAAGTAGCCGACAAAGGTCTTGAACGAATCCGCTGTAAATAATATGTATCTTTTGGAGTGGTTGATGAGCACTCCTGGCGAAAGAGACAGAGACTCAAAAACCCCTACTGTCACGTTCTTTCCCATGCACGCAGTTAGTGGGTACACAGCACGGAGATAGGCACCGATAAACATATCGCTTATGTCGTCTTCAAGATCGTCTTCCCTGTTCCTTTTCATTTCCGTTAGACGTATTGCGTTGTTATAGAGCGAGGTTAGAGCGTTGTCAACGTCTTTAAACTCTGGTATTTCTACACGAGTTTCTTTTGAATTTTCATTAGAAACCGTATCATCCACGTTTTCGTCCAACTTAACACCACCCGCTAAAGGTGCGTCCGTCTCACTACATGTGTTCATTATGTGCGTTCAAGGTCCTTTCTAACTATGAATGTCTGGAAAGTGATCTTGACTGGCCGAGATCAAAGTTTTAAATGAAAACAACTCCATCCGACTTTCTTATATACATCGCCACCCCCTCCCACTGATCAAAACAAAACACCTCTACGACACTCTCTTTACACTCCCTGTGAGAGGCGTATAAGTTACTATCGTATCGTGTAAAATCAAACAGTAAGCAGCCGTTTTGTCAGGAATATTTTCTGCTGTCTCAAATTCTAACCTGATATCAACTGTTGAGCTCTTCACAGATTCGTTCTGTTTCGAACAATCAATAACCACTATTGGTGAATGTTCCTCATACGAATCCGGAGAAAACAGAGGCACGTTCTTACGCCCGTAATACGATGATTGAAACTTAGCGTACATCTCGTACAGCATTGAATAACGTTTTTTCGAAAAATCGGCGCTAACGTTGTCGTACGGGAAAAACTGCGAGTTTAGGAACAGTTTTACGTTTTTAAGATTGCAATGATCGAAATTAGTTGAATATCTTGTAATGACGTGCTTCCTGTTAGTCTGAAATGCAAAAATTACAAATCTTGGTTTCTCCATTTGGTTCGACGTTTTTATCGTCCATGAATGTCTCTGAGTTTGCGGCAGTACGGGGTATTCGTGCAACTCCCAACTCCGAAATGGTACCACGATCTCGTGGTCATCGTTTAGCTCTCTCAAAAGCCTGACCTTGTGTTCATCAGACAATCTCACGTGCGGCACCCGCCATACTATCTTTTCCAAAACGCATTTCCAATCCAATGTGGCATCGGTTGCACCGGTAGCTCCTATTATGCAATCGTTGTCTGAAGAAGATCTTATTAGAACCAACTCTTGACGGACGTTCATTATTATTCTACGGTAATCCTCTGCAAACCCTAACAACAATTGAAGCGGAATACAAAAGTCAAAATTCCCTGTTGAGTTTGGTTTTTCATTAATATCGGTAGGAAACAACCAACCGGACATTCTTATAATGTTGCGATCTGGAGCCGAAAGAGATACTAGGCCTTTTAGAGTGCTGGTTATTCCCACGCGTTTCACGGAATCAACCGTAACACCGGAAATTTCATATCTAATCTCCTCGAACAGATACGACATCGCGTTATTCACAAACGGGACTTCCGTTCCCAAAGTCCCATCTTTTTTCGTCACCTTTCCTTCGATGTACAGGTAGCTCTCCGACGGCAGAGTGTACGCATCTTGCGATTGAATAGGAATACGGATTTCGTCGTTATTTCCTAATCTGGATGAAGCGTAAGGGTTGTGGCTGTGATACTCCTTCTCCCAAATCGTTTCGTCGAACACCGGACCGTGGCCTATGTCTAATATATCCATCGTTAAGAACTGTGAAACCTATTCTTTCTAGAAACGTCTTGTTCTCACTTGTTATCCTTTCTATCTGTTCACAAGAACTGAATTTCGTTCCACCAAGAGTATCGTTAATAAAGTCTAACCCCATACTCATACGCGTTTTATATGCAACCTGATGCTTATAGTTTCTCCTCTAAAATCAACTGGATCCCCGTTTTGATCAAGCACTCTCACTACGACTTCTGAAATCAAACTGAATTTTATGGGCAAGTAAACCAGATTTTGTGGTACTTCTATTATTTTATATCCCGGCGGAACCGATGGAAAAAACGAATGTATAATATGTTCCCTCTTTCCGTTTTTGTAAGAACCGTCTATGATGTTACAGGAAATTTCGATGTTGTTTACCTTTATAATATTGACCTCTTCATCGCCCAAATGAGGTTTCTTTTCTTCGTTCGGTGCGAGGTTTCTTTTAAACCCCAACAGCGATCCTATAGAATGTGGTTGATCGAAATGTATGTTGAATTTAGTAACTATTTCGCATCGAAGGAGGCTGTTATTTGCCGTAAGCGAAAAGTTGCTGTAACCTATGGACCTCTGTAACACTCTGTTCACTTCGTCAATTTCGTAAGACCCTGTAGGCAATTCTATCTCGTATATTTTATTGTTTTTTACGTCACCCGCTTTGCTGTAGTGTAATTTGTTGTTAATGCCTTTGGTGACGTTTGGTATGGAATTGTATGTAGTGAATTCTAATAGAGCCGCTTCCCACTGGCTTTCTTCGTGCAGCCTTAAAGGTGGAAACAGCACGCTCCTCAGTATAGACTCGTCCCCAGTAAGGGATACCGTGTACGAAGACATCTTAAATGACACTGACTTTATTTGCCAGGAATTCTAAACATAAATGGCCGCAAATTAACGAGTCTTCCGGTTGTCTTCTTTCATAATTGTATAGAATTGTTTTTGCCGATCGTAAATACTGATTCAATTCCGATGGTGGTGGCAAGTTGCCGAAACTATCGAAGTAAAACACTGTGCTTCCTAATTTTTTGTAACAGACCCAATGCGTTCCCGACCCGACGGTGCTGTCCAAGTTCACTATAGCTGATTCGTTTACACGAGGTTTTGACGGAAGATTGTCTCTCATAAAGACGCCTCTGAAATTCGGTATAGAAAGGCAGTATGCGTAACGTTCGAGCTCTTCATTCGTCAATGCCTTGTTCGGTAATACGAGTTTTCTACTACTATTTAATACACATTTCTGTACGGTCGCAGGTACAACCCCCTCCCGTTTTTTGAACCATTGTTCCTACGTCTTCTCCTGTACTTACTGTCTGTCCTCTTTCGACCAACTCTTCTGACAGGCACCCTTTTACGTCTTTTTCTTATTCTCCTTTTCATCCGTCCACCTCCGATTGCACTTTTTGCCTTCATCGCTCCGGCCACCGCTAAAGCAGCCGCTCTTTCACCAATACTAGCGTCACTAGACTTAGCCCTTTGCCAAGCTTTTTCTGCTAAAACCCTGTCTGCTACAGAACGTGATGCTGAATCAGAATATCGGGAATAAACTATGTCGTGGACCTTACAGGCTTCGTCTAACTTATTTATACCCCGATCTCCTCGTGCCAAACGTTTTTTCAACTTTGTACCTGGTCCGCAATATCTATACCCACCCGGTATGTGTAATTCCACCGGTAAAGCGTCGATAGCCCTGTTGACTACGGCACTAACTGGAATAATACCGACTGCTTTTTTCGCAAGTCTTACAAGTGATGATGATAAACCACTTCCTTCTCTTACAAACTTCTTTCCGTTACTAAATGTTTTACCGTTTAACATATTAAATATATATGTATCTATTATTTATCTACACGGTTACTTCATATAGAATGTCCATTTGTTGTAGAAACTTGTTACTTTATAATAACGAACCACTTCATACCAAGTTTTTTTTAAAAATAAAGAAATACCTCTATCACATCCAAATGCTTGCAATAATTATTTCTTGTTTTATTTTGTTTATTATTTTTTTATATTTTTTTTGTAGCATATATTTAATAATTGTTATTCTTTTTACAACAATAATTACTAACACATGTATCACATTAACTTTTTATTGAACAAAAAAATAATATTTACATTGTATTACACTTAACTAAATAGTAAATGGAAGTAACAGCTCTTCTCCGGTCAATTCCCCTCCTCCGCAATACCGTCAACGGCTGGTTTTTCCGCTTCTGGAGGATAAGATATTGGTGACGTTCCACGAGCGTCGGTAGTATCCTTTCCATAGTTCGAGGCGCCGACTGTAACTCTCATGCTGAATCCTTGATCCAATAGCTTATTCATCTCGGTTGAGAAAACGTTAACAGCATCTTTTTGTTCGATGCGTAGCGGATAATACTCTATATATCTAGCAGTCAAAGCCATCTTGTAAGTTTATGACGGATGTTTCCTCTTCAAGAAGTAAATTTGAAATATGTATTATTTTTAGTTTCGCTCTCTATATAACAATATATTACATTAGCCTTGTACAATAAAGGCGTTGCTTATCCCTGTTTCCTCTTCTTTGCGGGGTGTATTGGTAATGGGTCTAAGTAACGCAGAGCATAACATCGTGCCCCAAAATCCTCACCCTTTACTAATTTTAAATAACCGCACCTCGGAAACCATCCACCATGTTCGATCCATGGAAATTCATGTGCTTCCCAATCCTTTAAACCACCACCACAGTAAAAGCATATAACGCCATCAGGTGGAGAGTGAAAGAAAAAACCGGCTTCTGCAAATTGCCAAGCATAAGGGCGGGAATATACAAATCTGGTGTTGTTGAACGATTCCAGCCTGCTTCCAGGTGTACTGTATCTCGGGTATGCAACCATATCTCCTATATTATAAACTGAAATATTTTCTTGAATATATACTATCTATTTGCAGACTAGGTGCAACTCTCCACTTCCTTCGTGCGTGTGTACTCTGCATCTTGTGTTATCGTATCTATTTATATTATCCGTTGTATCCCCTCCACTGCTCAATTTTCGATTTTCTCCTTCAGAAAAGTCGTTCTTATATGTTTCCCCAGGTTCTGCTATAGCTTTCGGTTGTCTGACTGAATCCTGCTTCTGTCTCTTGTTTGCGACTGGTTCCTCTTTTGGAATAAACTTTAACTTTGTACCACTGACTGAATCCTGCTTCTGTCTCTTGTTTGCGACTGGTTCCTCTTTTGGAATAAACTTCAACTTTGTACCACCAAAGATGTACTTCCAGTTTAAATAGGTACGTCCATCTACACCCGGTAAAGCTACTCTTCTCCCGTCTCCAGTATGCATGTAATGGAAGAGTGAAGACGCGAACCTTTCTAGAGTTTCTATGTTTACGGCATCCAACTGTTCTATAGGGTTACCAACTCCGCTCAAACGTTTGTTGTAGAACTCGAAACCATCTTTCGATAATAACGGTGTCACAGACCTGACGTATTCCAATGTAGCAGCATCGTTTGATGACACAGGCCTACCAACATTTTCGATAATTTTGTTTTGCATATCGTAATTTCCGTTTCTAGTGAGTTTAAATCCTACGCCTGAAGGTCCTTTGGGACCCCGTTCACCTGGCTGAGCTCTAACAGCGATTTTACTCTTGGAGATTTGATGACGACCAAACTTGTCCACGCTCATCTTTATAAATGAAGTTAAGCAATAACGTTTCTTCGTTTTAATTCTTCTGTCAACGACACTACCTCGTTCTCTAGCCCCGTGTGTCCTGCAGACATAGAGTCATATAACAAACGCAGACGATTCACTAACTCGTTTGCATTATTGTAATAAACAACGTTGGTATGCTGAGTGTCTTTTAAATTCACACCAGCTCCTGATTTGCTCTTGTCTTCTCTCGGAGGAAATAGATGTGCTATAATTCTTTTATATTTCTTTGACCTGTTCCTGTACACAGGTGCGTTAGAACTGTATCCCTTTCTATGAGCGTTGGTCAGTTGGCAAATGCGTTTAAAATTTTCGAGATCTCTTTTTGTATATTTCTCTGGAATATAATTGAAGATTAGCTCGAACAGACCGCGCGTACCTCGAAAAGTTTTATTCTTTACCAGTATGTTATCTTTGTTGGTGATCTCCAATTTCGCGTCACCTATATCCAATGTACCGTCTTTAGCCAACCGAGCGCCGAACGTATGGTATTGTTTCTTCCTGCTTGTATCAGACATTGAATCTAACATCTTTAATAAATACTTTTTACCCATAGGACCTTTACTCGATATATTGTCGCTCAATATACTGACGTCTTTAGTTGACTCGTGAACAGACGTTCTTCCATCATCTTCATCCGTTACATAGTCTGCTGATGTGTCCGTCAACTCAGCGCCCGACTCCTGTTTAAAGGGTATTATGTCTTGCGCGTCACCATCAATCCATGCGTTTTCACCGAGTTTTTCAGATATCTTCTTTAACGGTTCTACTATCGGTTTGAAAGTGGTCTCCAAGTATTTATCCCTTTCGCTTATGCCTAATTTCAAGGCTTCATTTTTTTTTCTGATGGTATCGCTCAACACTTTTATTTCGTTTACCAACTTCCTTTGTTTCTCCATGTATTTACTTAGCGCTTGTTATCCAGTTGAATAGCTGTATCGTAATGTTAGCATTGTAAATCGCTCTGCGAGTTTATTACAACGTATCTGTCAAATCCCAGTCTGTATCGACCTTCATCGATGTTACGCTCCTTATCGACGACTAGGAATCCGAAATGATCGTTCCACGCTGTAGAACATATCTGTTTAAATCTGTTGTATTCCATATCAGCACCTACGTGATCGTTGTATACGTGTCTCGTGTTAGTCTCATCCTGCTTGAACATTATAATGAGATTGGCGTTATCTCGTAATAGCTGCTTAGGGATTTTGCTATAGGTTTGCCCTATGTAAATACAATCTATCATGTTATGTCGCCCCATGGCAAAGTACGTGGTTATGTGATGATGTCTTTCCGAGCTAACGTCATCGAATAAAAATACAGAATACGGTCGAGCTTTACTTGGTCCCATGATTTCTTCGTTTACATCAAATTTGAACCAATTGACGCCTGGCACCTCGGATATAACCTTTTCCAAAAGTAGATACTTTGGTTGGTTGAGCGACTTGGAAAATATGTATACATTATTGAATCGCAGTCCGTTAGCTTGCGTGAGCAGGTTAAACACTACGTTTGTTTTCCCGCAGTTTGATGGCCCCGAGACTATGCATCTTACAGTGTCAGGAAGTAATGCACCGTGTTTCCCTTCACTGTGGGTGGTTTCATCAGCAGTCAGAAGATCTATATTTTTAACAACAAATTTATCCTTTTGCTCTAATATTTCCATTTCTTGCCTGCTTACAGACTCATATTATACTGTACATCCGTTATTAGATTAAATCTTTTTTATTTATCCACGTATCCTGGCTGCGGTCGAAACCTAACCAACGCACAAGAACTTTATCGCCCTTTCTGCGGAGTATTTTCTCAACTAAATATACGTTTCCAACTGTAGACGGTGATAGCTCGTGCCCGTAGAAACCACCTTGTATGATATCCCCTTTGTGATCTTTCAAAAGATAAGTCTCAGGAAACGTCGGTTGTATCCTGTAAACTGTAAACACTTCATTCGAAAAATTAGGAAGGTATCCTTTGGTAAAAACGCGCTTGTGTTTGCTAATACACACTTGATCACCGAGGAAAAACCTTTTTGGCATTCGTTTTTCCGTATGCGGTTTTGTTTGCCGGACTATACGATCAAACACCTTTCGTTCGTTCTTTTTATTAACGTCTACAGGTTTCACGCCGATAGTCCTGTGTACCGTATTATTGTATTCGTTTATCAAAACAGGTAATACGTCATGCCAGACGTATGATCCTCTTTTTGAGAAAACCTTGTACATCTTACTCTTTAGCGTTCTATTGAAACGTTCTATTATTGCAGCTTTAATTTCGCTCTTGCTAGAGTAATGATTGATACGATATTTCTTCATTAATTGTTTGAATGGATTATTGAAAAATTCTTTACCATCATCCGTCTGGAGTTTCTTAATCCTCTCTTGAAGCAATAGCCCCTCTACAGCATTAGCAACGTTTTCCGAAGACTTGTTTTTTAATGGAATAGCGTGCGCAATTTTAGTAAAACAATCTATAAGTGTAAGTATGTAATTAAAACCTTTATTATCCTTAGCGTATGGTCTCATCTCTACAAGATCAGCTTGGAAAAATTTATCGTCTAGTCCTTTTAAGATAGTATTTCGTCTAGGAAATTTTCTTCTTGCTGGTGCGTGTAATTCGCGTACAATCTTTTCCCTTAACTCCATCGTTACCGTTAGTGACTATAGGAAACAAATAATAGAATTTAGATTTTTTTATATATAACTGTTGTTACGTTAACATTCGGATATATCTCGCAAGGAATAGTGCCCGTACGGTAACGTGTTTATGCAGTCTGAAAGTATTTTTCTTTTGTCGTCTCTTGTTGATAGTGATCTTTTGCGTTGTAACATGGTGTAAAGCTCATGACCGAAGCTACGAATTGTGTTGAAAGTAGCCTTGTACTCTACGTTTTCGAACAGACATTTCCTGTAGTGTTCAAACATAATAGATTTCTTCAAGTAGCTCTTTTTTATTCCTTTAGCCTTTTTTATTACTCCTTCCTCCTCTTCACAGTTGTGTCCACCTACGGCGGTAGTCATAGCGTACATCTTCGGCATCAACGCTATGAGTTCGATTATTGGGATGCTGTTTAGCTCGTCCTTAAATTTACCTAGAACCTTTTTATTAACGCCTCCGTCGTAAGTGGGATGGTGCGGTGGGTATTCGGAGAAATCAAAATCGTTTTTATGTTGAAATGTCTTGAGGTCTTCGTAAAGATCATTTGTTCGAATCCAGTAGAGAAACGCGTCTGTATCCATATACGATATTCCGATTTTATCTCTTCCGTAATGACGTACCATCTTTTCGTAGTGGAAGTCGTACATGTGCGTCTTGGAGATGTCTAAGATGGACATACCGATATAAAGTGGTCTGTCGAGAACTATCTTAGTCTTATTCATACAAACCAATACCAGATCTTTATTTATAATAATAGACGTATTAAAGTTGTCTCGCTTCACAAGTTTCATTAGTTTCTTTTCGTCTGTAACAAGCCTAACATCTATATGTTTTCGTTTGTTTTCCAGAGTTTTTCCGAAAATTGCGTTGTTCATTAATTTGAAGAAATCTCTCTGGAAAGCAGATTTAGCGGCGGATCTCCTAGCAGTGTTCGAATCGATGTACGGCTTTAACCAATATGATTGTGCAAAACGTATGACTCTATGAACTTTGGTAATACGAAGTCCTAGTTGTATGGCTTGTTGCACGGTCCAATAGTGAGCGACGTAATGATCTTTCGATTCAACAGTCATCAAAAGCTTTTTGTATTTACCTCCAGGCGGAACTTCGCTTTTTGGTAGAAGAGGGAGATCGTAGTGATGATCATGGAGCGCCTCCGGGTATTCAAAGTCGAACTCCAAAATATACCCGAAACAACCGTAACGAGGGATATGTTGAATTTCTTCTATCGTAGTTGGATCTACCCATTCGAATCCTCCAGATGGCAAGGGCATCGACATGGCCCACCCGTAAAGGTTGTTTGCGTCGAAGTACCCCAGGTAGACAGACTCTTTCTCACTATCAAAGTCAGGCAAATGCTTGTTGTTGGCTCTAACATGTTTCCTAACGCACTGCGTTAGACCGCCTCGGACGCCCGACTCTACCATGAGGATCATATCGACATCCATCATCAATTCCAAAGTGCATCCTGTTTCTCTCAACATAGCCTGCCACGCCAGTCCTGGTGAGGTGTAAGAATGGAGGGGATCAAGCCCGTAAGCGTTCATACAGGTGTTTCTAAATTCCTCCATAACATCGCAAAGAAGGGTCACGTCGAGTTGTACATAAAAATCACTGTACTCTCCCAAAGTCTTAAACTCCATTCCGTTCCATACGTTACATGCGTGTTGGTATTCTTCATCACTAATTCCGCATTCATTTAGCTTGCTGTAAAAACATTCTATGGGAGGAAGCGAAGTTTCGTTGAACCTATCTGCATCGTCTATATAATCGTAAGGGAAAACACCTTTTCTTAACACTAGTTCAAGCTTCCCTTCAGGTACAAGTTTCTTCGTCTCCAGCAGATCGTCCCGTGATAGATTTTCGCTAAGTTTCATAAGGCTTGAAGGTAAAAACCTATAAGAGTCGATGAATCTCAATTTTAGTTTACCGACCTTTTTCGAAAAACTTATAAACTTTTCTTTCGACGAGGCTAACACATCGATTTGTCCTTTCCATAAGTTCAATTCATGTATTATAAAATGTGAATCGTATCCACTTAAATTGTGCAGCACGACAGGTATAAAACTAGGTAGCTTATAATTTATGTTGCACGAGTTACAAGCCGATCCTCTATACTTTCCTGTGAGATGGTCATGGTCACGGACTTTATGATTTATGTCTGTAAAAGATTTTTTACACAAGTAACAAGTAGTTGCGGATGTGTATGCAAGTATTTCGTCATCACTCATCTCTAACATGGGAACAATATTTGAGTACATCCCTTCAACTTTCTCGGCAACAAGTTTCAGCTGTTGTAGAAAGTTCTTTACCGCATCACAACCCCTGTAAACAAGCGGTTTTGATGTTAACCCATACCTCGTGAGATGGTTTTCGTCTAAAGTAGACTTTACCATCATGCAGTAGCTATTAGGCTCGTGTTTTTGGTATAAATGTTTGGTGACGTCTTCAGGATCTTCCATAACCGTTTTAATAGGTATCAAAGTAGATTCAAAGTCGGCGTATATCACTATAGGTACACTGTATAGCTGATTCGTTTTGTTGAAAGAAACAAACCGTTTATCACGATGAGGTAATTCCATTCTAACGGGGGCATGTACTCCGCATAAGCGGTTGTGTTCGGTCAACCACCGTTGCCCTCCGAGTTCCATTGAAAGAGATTTGAAAGCAAAACATTTCTTACATACCGTCACGCTACTATCATATCTTTTCATTTGGCCACTTACCAATCTGTTAAAATTCTTAATGTAGACGTAATGCGAGACATCACCATCGTGTAGAAGTAGTAAGTCTGTGTGGCGAATATCTTCAGTTTCTACTACTCTCAGCGGATAAACATTATGACTTTCGTCGAGACTAAAAACGTTCACGGATACTCCAGGATTTCGTTTTTCAAAGAGTTTTATATCCTCAACTGAGACCGGATATTGCAATCCAGCAAAGTTGTACTTATTGCCAACTTGTTCGTATTTGTAGTCAACTCTACATGCGTTTTTTGGACCAACATGTTTTGCTAGCATTGCGTATCGAAAACATTTATTGTCGGAGTTCTGGACATTAATGCAAGACAAGGTGGATGCTATCGTCTTAGGTAACGGGATATAACTACTTCCACGATTACCATACCCGTGTTTATGTACTCTTACAACCATACTCTTAACTTTACCTAATGTCCATCCAGACCCCCGACTTTCGTGTTCAGTTATTTTCAAAACAATCTCCTGCATACATTCCCTGACTACGTTTTCCAGGTCTGATGCAAAAGTAATTTTTCTGTTCCTAGTTATAAACGCTCTCTGAGATATTTCTCCTTCCACATTTACAAATTCGGACTCCATCACAAGTCCAAACTTTATAAAATTTAAACGAATGAGCTCCTCTTTCAACAGCTCCACTACAACATCGCTCGCTTCAATTATGTAATCGTCCAAATAGAGTTCGGTTACGTTCCTTATAAGGAAATGTTTAACATATGACCTAGGTAACGCTTGAGATAGAAGTTCGTGTTTCAACTTTTGTCTTGGGGGAGCGTAATGTATGACTGTTGCTCTGTCAGCTACTGATTCCTTTCTAGTTTCCGGCAAGTCTGGTAAGCTGTATAATTCGTTGTTTTCTTGATCGAGAAAAGGTGTATGGAATATCTCAACATGCGACAACAGGAGTAAGCGGTCGTTGAATTCTTCTCCACAAATCTCGCACGAGAATAAGCTATTCCTTTCTGTGTTCCTTTCTCCATCAGCTGGAATAGTTCCTTCATAGTCGGGAATTGTGTAAACTTCTCTGTCTTCATTTTCCTGTGTGCAGACTCTGTGAAATAACTCAAAATGCATCAGATACAGTAACTCATCTTTGAATTCATCTCTACAAATTTCACAGCAGAAAACATTGTTAGATTCCATTTTTTAGTATATTTGTTCTACTCAAATTCAAGTTAGAAACTAAAATGATACTAAAATCATGCATGTCTTATATATATCCTGAACTACATCCCCCACCACTATATATTTAAAAAAGCATTATCCTTGTTACCCCCCCTTCTATCACTGTCCTTTCAAAAAGTTATTGCGCACGTATAAAAAAGCAAAAACTGCAAACAAGCGAATTATAATTGTTCAAACCTAACTATAATTAACATGGCTCCTCTGAATATAGAACAACCTATTCATTGTATAGAATGGTCGTGGATAGCCACTTTATCAGAGGAAGAAGTTGAACAAGTTTTTGCTGTTTTCACGGCTGTTGATATACAAAACATGACAACCGTAATGAATACCTCGTTGGAAGACTTTTTACAAACTACTGTAGACTCACTTGAGGACGATGAAGATCCTTCGTTGAAGGAAAATGTAGTGTCTTATGCTGAAGATGCAACAGATTCATATGATGGGCAACCGCAGGCTACTAGCACACCGATAAGTAGCAATCCTCGGCGTGACGGTGTATGCTCCGCAAGAAGACGACTTTCGTTCGAAGACAGTGATCAAAGCTCTCAGTAATAACCCAAAGTACTGAAAATTTCAAAACCTTTTCCAAACCAATCCTCTCAATATCACCCATCCCTCTATCCCTCGCTTCCTTCCCTTCCCAAGAATAGAGCAGCTGATGGGAGAACCCATCAGCTGATCTATTCTATTAACTATATATAACCTTGACATACTGACCTAGTGCCTAGAACTGTGTTACGTTATTCAGTATGTTTATATCTTTAAGGGTTTGAGTAAAGTTACCCGCTTTAGCTGGAACTATCATTAAGTGTCTGCTGTTGCTATTGCTGTATCGCATCCCTGATCCGTAGTATGTTGTGGGAAACATTTGAGCTAATACAGTCCTATATTTAAAGGAATTTACTTGGCGATTAATCCTGTTGTTTCGCAAATATCCAATCCTATGAGCGTTGGTCTTGACTAATATATCTTTATAGGCTGCGATATCATTCTCGTCATAGACGTCATCATCAGGTATTCTCTTGAAAAGAAGCTCATACAATCCTTTAGTCGGATTGTAAACGGTATCACCCAATCGCAGACCACCATCTTCTTCGAACAACAATTGCGTGTCACCAACAAAGATGTTATCTTTCTCCAAACGTGGACCGTATGTATGATCAATACTCTTTTTATTACCGGCAGCGTCATTCATGAATTTCTTCATGTAAGATTTAGTGAGCGGATTAACGAAAGTCTCCTCTAACCACTCTGTTGCTACGTCATAAGCACCCGGAGTTGATATAACTTCGCCGACACTGGGTTCTGGGGGATCGGATGTCTCAGCTATTACATTTAAGTCTGTAAATTCAGGATATAACAAGGAGGCATGGTCTGTTTTCACCCTTTCTAACACTGTGTCGTCCGTCAAAGAGTGGGTCGTAGGAGATGACACCGCTTTAGGAATAAAACTATACTTTGCAAAACGTTCTCCCGAATCACACGCGGTTAGCGTTTTGGATTTATACAAAGCTTTTTCAGATAGTATTTTATCTAAAGCGGTTTTAATCAACTCTCTGATAGGTTCTATAATATAATGTAAACGTTTTTGTACTCTACTTTCGCTCTCAATTTTTCGTATCTTAAACCGATTATACTTTAACTTTATCAATCTCCTAAGCGAGGTTATTTCATTGAGAAGGTTTTCCTCAGACATATTCCCACACCTGTAAACAAAATAATACTGAGAATTCAGATAGTGAGTTTATAATATAATATGAAGTTGCATAAATAGATAAAAAGCTTGTGTTCTATACATGCTGCTCTTGTGTGCTCATGCGGCTCTAGTAGCCTTGGTAAATATGTGTCAAGGTCGTTTATAATAAAGAGAATAGAGCAGCTGATGGGCGAACCCATCAGCTGCTCTATTCTTGGAAAGGAAAGCAAAGGAAAGGAGGGTGTGTATGAGGAAACAGTTGCTGAGAAGATGAATCGTATTATTTTTTAACCCAATGTAGAAGCTTCTTTTTGGAGTTGTGATCTGCAAACTTTACTTCAAGATACCATCCGTCTTTAAGAGGTTGTTTTTTAAACTTCTTAAAAGGGAAATGTATGATGAAGGCACCTTTTGTAGTTCCCACGATGGCCTCATCATCGTTCAAGTATGATAGAAGTCGATATTTGGTGTTAGTTTTGAGTCTGGATATTTTTATTTTCGGCAAAATATTTTTTGAAGACTTATTTGTGGAAGATTTTGTTTCTTTCAGGCCTGTTGTATTACGCTCGCGATGACGGCTGCACAGTATAACACCATCACCTGCAATACGAGCGTTGCATATTCCGTTTCTCTTTATCCCTTTCGAAAATCTGTATGTACAAAGTCGGAATTGCTTTTGGGAATTGGAGGGTAGAGTAGGTAAAAACTCAAGTTTTTTGGCTGCAGTAGGTTTCGGAGAAATAGTCGAGGATGTGTTTTTACAATTTTTAACAGGACTATCTGTTAGCAGTAGGTCCTTAACCAGGTTGTTGAAATGATAGGCTGCGGTATTTGAAGTGCTTGCGGTTTCAGTTCTCCTATGTATGGTGGACATTTTTAGAGGAGCTGTAGAAATCCTGACGGTTGGATCCATTCTTCAGCTATAACATTGAGAAGCAAAATGATGATGTTATCGCGAGTCTATGCTATTTATACGATTTAAAACGAAGGAGGGGTTATACTGTATCACTAGGAAGGGAGGGGGAGAATGACGTTTTGGATGTGAAGAGGTAGGTGAGGTTTAACATAGTAGAATAGTTGAGTAAAGAAGATATCGGGGGAGGTGGAAGGAATTGAAGTGTTCCAAATCACAAATTGAAGTAACTCTGCGGGGGGAATTGAACTTATTATTATTTTTTTCGGTGTAGGAGGTAACAGAACGTATTATAACTTTAATACAAGCTTTGGAAAATGTGTGAAGCATTTTCTTCCAGCTAAAAACTGGGTCAAGGTCGTTTGAATATTAAAAATTTTTTTTCCTTAAAACTATGGGAAAGAATAGGAAGGAGTGACTCTAAGCAGAATGTACTGAATATCCTCCTTGTAACACTCTGCACAAAGGGATCCCTAGGCGCTCTACTAGACTGGAACGCAATTCTTCACGTCACCAGCCGAATAGACCAACGGCAACCTAGAGGGATTGGGGTGTAAGTGAATAATAGACATACGCTGAATTCGTTCTTGCTGTATGACTATTGGAAGCCGGGTGACGCAACGAATGACGCGAAATTCATCTCGCCAATCATCCGCTACGTTTACTCACCTCGGGGAAAAGACAAAAAAGGTGGGTGGGGTGGGGGGTTGGATATCAAGCTCCCAGTGAACAGAAACAATGATGTCCAGGAGAACACGCTTTGCCCGGGTTGCCCCCAGACAAACTATCCGGAGATAGCCTTAGCGTGCGTGAAAGAGGAAGGAGTATTAGGGATATTAATGATGTAAACCTGGAAGTAAGAAACATATATTATTTTACCTGAAAAGTAAACAATAAAAAAATGTTATTAAATTCCCCCAAATATGTGATTTTCGGTATTTTGAATAACAATTTATGTATTCCACAAGACTAAATCAACAATAATTTTACGAAATTGATTTTCACCTCATGAGATACCCCATTCTGTTCCAACTACATATATAGCACGTGCTTATGTGTAATATACTCCAGACATGGGCTTGAAGTAATTAAAAGATACCCAATAAAAATCACATTAGGGGGGGATTGATCAAAATCAGAAACAATCAAGATTCCTGAGGTAAACATGAAAGTAGGAGTAATATTGTTTATAATACCTGAAAAATAAACAAGAATAAATATTGGTATTATTTATATAAAACCTGAAATAAATAAAGATATAATTATTTTAACCTGAAAAAACTGCTGAAACAAGAATAAATATTGGTATTATTTATATAAACCTGGAAGAAATACATATATAATTATTTTAACCTGAAAAACATGCTGTGTTTATGCTATAATTATAAAAATAAAATTTAACATGCAACCACAAAATACATCTAAACATTTAGTCTAACATGCACAAAAAAATTAAATAATATAATGTAAACCAAAGTGAGCTATATAAAGTACAACAAGGAATAAACATATATTATAATTGTATTTCTTAACAAGCTAACAAAAACTCACAATACAGAGATGTTATCTCAAATTATATGCTTTGGAAATAAGATATGACCAAGATATGCGAACAATATACAACTGGCGATATTGTGGCAGATTTTTTGGGTTTCAAGCATGGTTACTTATTTTGAACCGCAAAAAACCGTTATCTCTGGGTGCATACCTTCTTTACAAAGCATAAAACCAAATTAACCTATATAAAATACAAGGGAATAAAAAATATATTAAAACATTGAAATATCTTAAAAGCTAACAAGAACATAGTATTCACTCTATAAAGTCATGCATAGAAGTGAACAGTCTCTAAACGTTTCGCTCGTTTATATAGAGCTATACCTACATGCAGTGCAACACCTGCCCCCCTATGAGTTCATCAAACCTAGTTTTACCCGTCCCCCACAACACCTGTCTTAACACCTGTCAGTATGAGTTTTATTAATCCTAACGTAATTGCATTGTATTTCAAAACAAACACACACAAGTATGTCGTGGATATCAACTATGCCCAACACTTGTGTGTGTGTGTGTGTGTGTGTGTGTGTGTATTGTTTGATGTTTGAATATTAATAAAATAGAGGATTTTTAGTTGAGCAAAGGTGTAAAATGACTTAAGCTTGGTCAAAGCAAACACAAAATTACATTTTTTCTACAAGACATAATATATATTTTTTAAATAATAAGTTACAATAATTATACTATTAAAAAGAAATATTGTTGTTAAACAAAAAATTATTACAAATGTTAGGAAAGATAAATTCTCATAATAGAGTCAACAGTTTCTCTGCAAATTCCGCAAGTTTTGCAGGCTAATCCGCAAAGCAAACAAGCAATAACGTGTCTGCAGGGTAAATAAACCACTTGAACTTCTTCTGATAGACAGATTTTACATTCTGCACGAAGTATATCTGCTGCCAATGAGGTCTTCCTAGTAACTAAAGCCTTCTCCCTGAAACTGTCAACGGGAACGAATGCCTTGCTTTTCCCCATTTGTACGATGTCCATCGCTAGTCAATCTGAACGGCAAATGTTACTTTTTTGATAGCTATTGCAGTTTATATACGCTACTCTTTTAATTACGTCACACAATCGTGAGCACTCGCACGTACAAGCGCGCAGGTAAAGTCTTAAAAACACTTTTCAATGGTCCGAACATGATTATAACTCGAAACAGAGGTAGGTTTTTAAAAACAATTTATTCAGGCCAAATACCTGTTACAACAAACAATCGCTAGCACAACGATGTGTAAACACATTAGCTCACGAGCGAGGAACCTATATCAATAAATTAACATGCTTTTACATTTTTTAACCAGTAAAGATCTGGAGAACAAACAGAGAAGTCACCGTTCAGTCTTTGCGACTGACACATTTTTATAGCGAAAATAATCCCATCACCTCGTAACGGATTTCAACCGTACAAACGCGACGTTATAGTAAAAATATAGGTCAGCAACGAACTGGGTACAGAATATAATACACACATTCTCTAGGTAAACAACGGTTTTTACATTACCCCCCAACATGTCCGAACAGGCTTCTAATTACATCACACAACAGCCAACACCCATATCACCAACCAACCCATACTACCTCACCTAACGGTCTTTAACGGAAAATTAACGTATTTCTAAAAAAAACACCTGCCACATACACACACGCACAACCGCGCACAACCGCCCACATTCCAGACCTCGTACCATACACGTCACCCTCCAATAATCGCTGAAACCAACCCCTCATACCTCATGTAACCGTTTTTAACGGAAAAGTAACGTATTTTCCGTCAAAACCACCTGTTGGGCTGAAACTGTGGTTTTGCCATCTACTCCCCACTACACTACAATTACATATAGGCTATATAGAGGTGTCACTATACCATAAATTGACTATAACTATATATAGGATAGACATTACACTATAACTATATACAAGCTATATCTTGCGCCATTACACTATTACTACATATAAGCTATATAGAGGTGTCACTATGCTATAAATTTACAATAACCGTATATAGAATAGACATTACACTATAACTATATACCGGCTATATCTTGCGCCATTACACTATTACTACATATAAGCTATATAGAGGTGTCACTATGCTATAAATTTACAATAACCGTATATAGAATAGACATTACACTATAACTATATACCGGCTATATCGTGCGCCATTACACTATTACTACATATAAGCTATATAGAGGTGTCACTATGCTATAAATTTACAATAACCGTATATAGAATAGACATTACACTATAACTATATACCGGCTATATCGTGCGCCATTACACTATAACTACATATAAGCTATATAGAGGTATCACTATACTATAAATTTACAATAACTATATACAGAATAGGCATTACACTATAACTATATACCGGCTATATCGTGCGCAATTACACTACAACTACATATAAGCTATATAGAGGTGTCACTATACTATAAATTTACTATAACCGTATATAGAATAGACATTACACTATAACTATATACCGGCTATATCGTGCGCCATTACACTATAACTACATATAAGCTATATAGAGGTGTCACTATACTATAAATTTACAATAACTATATACAGAATAGGCATTACACTACAACTATATACCGGCTATATCGTGCGCAATTACACTACAACTACATATAAGCTATATAGAGGTGTCACTATGCTATAAATTTACAATAACCGTATATAGAATAGACATTACACTATAACTATATACCGGCTATATCGTGCGCCATTACACTATAACTACATATAAGCTATATAGAGGTGTCACTATACTATAAATTTACAATAACTATATACAGAATAGGCATTACACTATAACTATATACCGGCTATATCGTGCGCCATTACACTATAACTACATATAAGCTATATAGAGGTGTCACTATACTATAAATTTACAATAACTATATACAGAATAGGCATTACACTATAACTATATACCGGCTATATCGTGCGCAATTACACTACAACTAAATATAAGCTATATAACAGTGTCACTATACTATAAATTTACTATAACCGTATATAGAATAAACATTACACTATAACTATATACCGGCTATATCGTGCGCCATTACACTACAACTACATATAAGCTATATAGAGGTGTCACTATACTATAAATTTACAATAACTATATACAGAATAGGCATTACACTATAACTATATTACGGCTATATCGTGCGCCATTACACTACAACTACATATAAGCTATGTAGAGGTGTCACTATACTATAAATTTACAATAACTATATAAAGGATAGACATTACACTATAACTATATAGAAGCTATATCGTGCGCCACTACACTAAAACTACATATAAGCTATATAGAGGTGTCACGATACTATAAATTTACTATAACTATATACAGGATAGACATTACACTATAACTATATACAAGGTATATCGTGCGCCACTACGCTAAAACTACATATAAGCTATATAGAGGTGTTACTATACTATAAAATTACAAAAACTATATACAGGATAGGCATTACACTATCAATATATACAAGCTATATCGTGCGCCACTACACTACAACTACATATAAGCTATATAGAGGTGTCACATTACTATAAATTTACAATAACTATATACAGGATGGACAATACACTATAACTACATACCGGCCATATCGTGCGCCACTACACTACAACTACATATAAGCTATATAGAGGTGTCACTATACTATAAATTTACAATAACTATATACAGGATAAACATTACACTATCAATATATACAAGCTATATCGTGCGCCATTACACTAAAACTACATATAAGCTATATAGAGGTGTCACTATACTATAAATTTACAATAACTATATACTGGATAGGCATTACACTATAACTATATACAGGCTATATCGTGCCCCACTACACTACAACTACATATAGGCTATATAGAGGTGTCACTATACCATAAATTTAAAATAACTATATACAGAATAAACATTACACTATAACTATATACCGGCTATATCGTGCCCCACTACACTACAACTACATATAGGCTATATAGAGGTGTCACTATACTATAAATTTAAAATAACTATATACAGGATAAACATTACACTATAACTATATACCGGCTATATCGTGCGCCACTACATTACAACAACATATAAGCTATATAGAGGTGTCACTATACTATACATTTACTATAACTATATACATAATAGACATTACACTATAACTATATACCGGCTATATCGTGCCCCACTACACTACAACTACATATAGGCTATATAGAGGTGTCACTATACTATAAATTTACTATAACAATATATATATAATAGACATTACACTATAACTATATACAGGCTATATCGTGCGCCATTACACTACAACTACATATAGGCTATATAGAGGTGTCACTATACTATAAATTTACTATAACTATATATACATAATAGACATTTCACTATAACTATATACAAGCAAACAGGATGGGCTATATGGAAGTGTCACTATATTATAAATATATATTAGCTATATAGGAGTGACACTATAATATAACTGTATATAGGCTATATATAGGTGCTAATTTACTATAAATTTATATATATATATATATATATATAGGCTCTATAGAGTTACCACTATACTATAAATATATATATAGGCTTCACAGAAGGGCTAATAGATTATAACTATATATAGGCTATATAGAAATGATACTTCACTATAACATTAAATAGAATATATATAAGCAAACCAAGCTATAACTATATATATATATACATATATAAATATAAGCTCCATATTATTATAGTTTATTATAACTATATATAGGCTATACAGAATTTCCATAATATAGAAATAACGCTGTCTTGTATTTTTCCAAAATAATTCGAATCTGGAAAGCCCAAAAACCTGAGCACATTGAAATAACTGTATGTGGCCTGAAGCACCTGTAACAGAATGGAAACTCTAATAATAATAAATATTTTATTTCTGCGTCATCTTAAGCTGACACAATATTTCCTTAAGGAAAGATCTGCTACAAGTAAACTCATTTAATCAACGTTTAATTTAATGACATAATCATATTGACATTGTTATGAAAACAATTTTCTAAATATAAATTACAATTCGTTTTTTTTGTAAACAAAAGGTGTACAACTGGTAAAAAAATCATCTGCGTGTCTAGAAAACTAAATAATTTCAATATATTTCCAAATTCCAGATTCCTACTTTTCGCTATTACTGTACAATGTTGTCGTCAATTTCACATTCCATTAATTTGCTAAGCGTAACTAATATATATGCTTAATGAATATCCGTGACTACACCAAAAGCTTTTCGACTTGCTTTTACACCAAGAATTTCATTCATACCATCTTTAATTCCTAAAATAGAAAAGCTAACTTTTATATGATAATTCAGAAAGTAACAATACACAACACGAACTAAATTAACAAAACAATAAAACGTCAACTAATGACGAAGAGTATACTGTGCTACTCAGACGTCAAGACTTGTTATTTAGGGTAAAAGTGTAAGAGGGATTAAGGATTACTGAACACTTACTGCTGTGAAGGTTTCCAAACGAAGAACATATATTCCTGCCACTTTCAAACATAGAGTTTGGTTCAGCATTTCTTCCATAATTAGTAAATCTGTGGTGAATGATTTGGGAAATTCTTCCCAGTTTGAGCTGTGCTCTGCGCCTCGTAATTGTTCTCCCAGAATGTACAAATATATAAATGTTACCCGAAGGATAAATACAATGCTAAGTTACTGAATAGATAAACAATTATATTTAGAAGTTTGGTTGTCCATGTTCGTAGAATTGTATAAAAACTTCAATAATTTTACATATAGTTAAATTTGGTTAGTTATTCAATAACCAATGTCTAGTTATTCAATGTCTGAAAATATTATTTCTGAGAAAAGATATATCATTTTTTATATAATTTTTAAGAAGTTTTAAAATAATTTTATTTAATGGTATTTATTAAGGATATTATATTTATTGTTCAGTAGAGGGAAAAATAATCAATGAAAAAGTAATATATCTAAATTCGCGGGATACGTGTGGTAAGGATGAAATATTAAAATCATCAACGGGCAGAAGTAGAGAGAAGATTTCTAAAAGTATGAAATCTTATCAATCGATATAAACTAAATAAATGTTTTTAAAAAAGTCGAGAAAGCACTAAAAATATAAACATTTCATGAAAAGTGAAAGTATAACATATCTTATGAAAAGAAATAAAATAATTAAATTACAGTATTTAATCAATTACAAAAATTAGTAAATGTCAATCGATTTGTGTAAAGACATTTGTGATAAGTTAGTCAGGCGAAGAAAATGTCAGTAGTAGAATGTACTGACGAAAAATAAAATTAGCGCATAAAGTTTAAATGATAAAGGATGGGAACGATAACGGCAATAGAAAAGTGGTAGTTGGAAAGGAGGTAGCAACTGGAATCGTCAGAGAAAGTAGTCTATATGCATATGCTCAGGATTTATTATTTTAAGTTTTTAATTCATTTATGTTCGGCAAAATATTTTAAATATTATCTTGTAAATGGTTAGGAGTAAGGGTCATAATATAAGTTAAACAGATCAACTGCAATCAAGAAAAAACTTTAACGTTCCTAAATGTTGTCAATAACGTGAATATATGTATAGTTAAAGAATTAACAAAAAAACCTGTAAATTTGAAAGTGAGAACTGTCGCAAATGAAAAATGGTAATTTCCAATTAGCCGTTCTTAGTTTTATTACAACGTAGTGACACAGTTTCAAAAAACAAAAATATAAAATTTAAATTTAAAAACAGTTTAAAATAGCAAACACCACGCATCGAATATTATGCTAGTACAGAGAAATATTCCACTAATTGGTTTTATTGAAAGCTAGGAATATATTCTTAGGAGATCTACGCAGGAATGTTACAGGTTCGATTGATAGATCGAATTCCCTCATAGATCATTATACCATTTTGCCAGTCAACTGGTATTTGTTGGAGCCGGAAAAAACAGGATAAAACGTTAGTTCTGACCATTCCATCTACTTCTCTGTTAATATTATTTTTTTTTTTTACAAAATAAATGTCAGGTAATTATGCGCACGAGGCATAAATGCAAATCCTTATTCCTACTTGATTTTGTATTTGATTCCATTATTTTACTATTTCTATTTATTTATTATGAAGTAAATAATGAATATTAAATATTATTATTGTTATTATTAACCTATTTGTAAATCACGAAACCAATTGAATAACCGATTGACTTTAGTTATAATATCGTTATATACTTACTGCGTTTATGACTAACTGCCCAATCCATGAGTGTATCCATATAGCGAAAAGTGCAGCAAAGATCACTCCAAAATAGGAAAGGGTTGTTGAGGTAAACAAAGTTGGCTCCTGGTAAACATAAACAATATTTAATTCCTTATACGATAAACAATTGTTACATAAAATTTTAGTTTTCTCTAGTATCGACTCATTATTACTTAATTCCATTATGCATAAGATGAAAAGCAAATTGTATAACACTTTCCAATAATTACTATACATTTTTTTATTATTTAAGGTTTTATCACAAAACCGTTTATTTAATACTCATTAATCTCATCGTTAACTGAGCTAGAGGGGTAGCAATTTATAAGTAAGACAGTGTTACCATTTTTTCTTAGCACGTCGCATTCTTTCTTAGCAGCATAGGAAGCCTTATTTTATGAATTACCCTAGTACAATAATAGTGGCGTTTTACGCTACTTATTTTTTCCAATAAAGAGATGGATTTCTCCTTACTCATCTATCTTCGATGACATTATAAGTTTCATAAATAAAATAAAACATAAGTCTACACTAATAAATTAACTGATTAATTAATGTAAATAACGTAGTTGTTTTATAAAACCAATCTCTGATTAATTATATCTTATAGAAATTAGTGTTATAGAAGTTATAAAATACTTAAAAAATAGTGATATAGAAGAAATAGTTTTATAGAAAACTAGTGGAAAGCTAAACGAAATTAAATTATTTACAAGTTTTGATTAAATAAGAAATGCCTTCACATTTTTCCGAACCACAAGCTTCAAAACACATATTGTGGCCAAATGTATGCCATTTACATTCTTTAAAAATAGATTCAATAGAATTTCTATGTGAATTCTAGAAATTCTATAAAGATTGATCACAATATATCGTAAGCATTAAAAAGGCTAATATGAACAGGGTAGTATAATGCAATGATATAAATGAGTAAAATATATTTTCTGCTACCCAAAACACGTAGATCGCCCAAAATATTATCCACACCTTTTTACTTTTAGCCATGAGTGTTACTCGGTATTTCAGAGTAGCACGAACATTAATTTATTACATCATTTTCTGATAAGGGTGTGTTTTTTCAATAATGTTTTTTTTTTGTAAATATTTTCTGTTTGTTTCCACATTTAGTGTTTATAATTTCCATTAAAATTCTTTTGTAAAAGAAATTTCTTTTAGTAGAAAGAAAATTCTCCAAGTAAAATAAATTGTGATTTTTTTAAAAATTATTAATTACGAATCGTCTGATCTTACGATGGCTAAATTTCACTTAATTTTTGTAGTTTACATATATTTCAACATTAGACAAAATTTTAATTTTCAATTGCTTTAACCTAATAAAGCATTTAAGCAACAGAAAACACCAATAGGTTTACCTAATTCCATGTGGTGACTGAACCAATACTTCAATGATATACTTTTATCTTGTTCACAACATTTGCAATGTAAGTAAATGACCAAAGTCAATCCAAACATTTCATTGTAATCATTAAGAGAATTAATAAGCGAAATATTTGTGATATACTAAGCAAGAGTTACAGGCCTTTAGATTAGGTTTAATAGAGATTTTGTTTCATTCAGCTGTAACATGTTAAAAGTTATGCCAATAATTTAGCTTATTGTGTGGTAATTGGTTTTGTTTTTAATAATGTAAAGTCGGTCGAAATTTAAAAATATTTTGTTCATAAAAATTTCATTGAAAAGCATGTGGGTAGGGATTTATGCAAATAATACTGGTATCCAATCAAAGATCACTATTTTTAATGAGTGAAAATGTTTGTTAAGTGTAAATGCAGCTCTCATTAATATTTTTTTTTTTTAGTTAAATATGTTAACGAGTGAAGTAGAGTATTGTTCGAGTGTTTGTCAAAGTATATTCTAAAGAATTTTTTTGTATATGTAACCCATAATTTATCAATTTAATTTGTGGCTATTCAAGCTTTTTAATATATAATTAATTCAACATGTGGATTTAAATCTCTTTTTTGATCTTGAAACGTGACATTTAATGTAACATATCGTGTTTAGGATGATTTGAATGGAAAGCCAGACTACCTAAGGCCAATAGTTACATACAATTTGCAAGGTAAAAAATTGAATCGGCAAGTCTTTTTAAAGTATAAACAATAATTTGTGTGTGGATAAAGATTTTGTTTAATAATGAACGAGACATATTAAAACTACCGGGGGCTTACACAGTTGCAAAATTGGCATGTCTTATGTCTGTAGATAAAGCAACACACACTATAACGTCGCTAAAAAGGGATAAAACTATGCTTCCAAATATTTAAATGAGTTATTGTTCAAATAAAATCAATTTAAACAAAACGTAGAAATTATCAGTTTAAAATTTTATTGAATAGTTTTAAATTTTAATGAAATGAATACGCCATAAGATAGTTTGGCTCCTGAGGTGTAAACCGTTATATAATAAATAGCCTTACAGCAGGCTAGATAAATTCATATTGGAAATTGTGTTCATACGCGGTGAACGTTTATAAATGCTTTTAAAAAATGACTAGAGCAGTATGGTTCTTTAAACATATAATTTTTACAAACAATTCATCGCAAAATATACTTCATGAAATAAATTTTGTTATTCGATGAGTAGCCTCTAAAAAGTATAAAATATAATATAATAACAAAAGTTTGTTTTCTATATTCATGATTGAAACTTGCATTAGAGTTTAAATTTGTACAGATACGTTTTATGTAAGAATGATATTAATGAGAAACTAGTAGCAACATAATGCTGGCGTAGTGGCTCCGATGATAGTGGCTCGGTTCTGACGTCATGCGCAAAGCGGTCCACTTTATTGAGCAGCCCTGGGACAATTGATAAAGAAAACTTGAGGATGAAAATCAAATTTGAACATTTTAGTTTAAGATAGCCTATATAAAGAATGTAATGGGCAATTCAATATTTGTAAATTGGTTTTTATTGGTCTATGTATAACATCAAAATTAATTATCTACACTGTACTATTAAAATTTGATAAAAATGTTTAACTAATAATAATTAAAACATAAAGGCAATGATTGTAGGATAATGTGATCATTAACAAATGTAACCACCAATGGTTCTACTGTTATTCTCAAAACAAGTCCAAATTTTAATAACGATATTTTAATGTGATATAAATTTCTCCTTCCAGGCAATTACAATGTATAGACAAAATGATAATGAGTGACGAGATAAAAATAAATAAGAAAGTAGTAGCGAGTATTATCAAACCAATAATAAATGTAAAAATAGGTTAGGTTCAGTAAAACGGTAAATATTTACCACGCTTATATCAGGGTATTAATATAGAAATCATACATCAAATATTAAAAGCAATAATAAATTAGTTACAATATCTTAAGTCTTTAGAATTTCGACCATGAAATAAATATATATATTTAAATAAAAAACCTGTACTATAGTAAACATGTAATAATTAGAAGAGATAGACGCAAAAATTTTAAAAAAATATAATTTTCTGACTAAACCTAATCTCGTTTTTAGTGAGTGTGTCTCTCATAAATTTATGACCCCAATAAAAGCCTAAATGCCCTATCTGTGGCTAATTGGTTTTATTATAAATTGAGGAGTTTGCTTTTCTGAGAGATCTATTTCCTGGTATATAGGTGTTGTACGGTCTCAAAATATGACCTAAGGGGAGAGATCATTACATTCACAAGGACAAGAGGAGGGTAGACATCAGTGTAGGGTAGGAAGAAGGAGGAGTTGGGATGTTCAAATAAAGTATTACTTACCGAGGTAAAAAGGGCTGACACGTTACAATACCAAGCTGTAGCTGGACGCAGTGATCAATACCCCCGCTGATCCAATGATAGCACATAATACCACATGTGGTGAACTGCTGAAGCTACACACGTTGGCTTCAGTGCAACGAAGGTGTTTTCCCTGATCACTTTACGGATTTAATACAAGTAAATGACAAATTCCATGCGATCCAACTACTTTACGAGCAATACATATTCACTAAACACACCACACTTATACCCTTCTGTTATCAGTGTAAACTACAAAGACGAGTGATAATGATATTAACGTTACACCACAAGAAACAGGCTATATTTGGTGTAATCTTATATTTTCTAATGGCTGTTAGTCCTACAATATTAACCAGGCAAATAAGGAACATGATATCACTGGCGATGAAGCAGTGTACCTAGGTAACCTAAATCTTTTTCAAGATCACTTTATATTTCTCTTCAACCTTATGTATTTATTTCGTTAGTTGGTATTGTTATAATTTGCACTATTTTTAATAACATTTTTGAATTATTCTTTACTGTAAACAATAAAAATTATTTAAAATTGTATTGAAATGTGCGTTATTTTTTTAAACAATTATATTACAAAACGTTTATTAAAAATTTATTTTGTTTAACTTACATTAAAATTTTCTGGTGATGGCGAATAGCTTGCTTTGCTAATAGTATCTTGAAGCATTCGTCCACGCGATCCCCAGTCGCTGAATTGTTCAACCAATTAAAACGCACTTTCTTTTATTATTTTTATGGACAACGATAGAATTTCAATTGCAAACAAAACAATTGTAACTGATAAGCAATTAATAGAAAACAATGCTGTATAACTAATCACACCAAATATTGCCGGTATCATTGTGATAAAGTAGGCAAAGAGGTACCTGGGAAGGCTATTTAAAAAAAAAATGGAACCAACAAGAAAAAGGAAGTTGTAAATGTGTTATCTCGCTCTTGGAGTGCATTATCTGAACAATGCCAAAGAATACAGGGATAAAGAACTTAGTGACTGAAACCAATGCCATGGATGTAGCAGAGCAGTTTGAAATTAGTCTAGCTCGTCCCATGTACTTGTTTTTAATCATTTCTGCATCTTCTATTATTGTAATTTTGTAGACATACAGACCTTCCACTAATGCCTTGTACAAAATTCCATGATTGTGACTCTGGCTGACGTTGCTACTGACACAAGCCATGACGAGCAAACCGATAGTGATATCAGTTACAGCATCGATTGTGCCATCCATGACGTCACCATGATGATTGTGGATGATTTTCAAAACGATCAATGTGAAAGCCATGATCCAGAACAAGGCCATTGTAATCAGATATCTGAAATTTATTTCAGGTTTGAAGTTCCGAATGCTTATTCCAATTATTAGAAAGAGTTGTTTAATTATGTTTGTTTTTTGGCTTCCATTTATTTCCGACATTTTACCTGCATCAAAACGATGTGATTTTGAATTTCATAATTTAAAGATAGATATAAAATGGGAAATATATAATGATGAAATAATAATAGTCCTCTCCTGCATAATGACCGTTATTATAACTATTAATCTATTTCAATTTTAAAGTGTTTAGATTGTAGAATAATTATATAATATTCGAAACTCACAGGTATGGAAAACGTTACGTCAAGCTTAAGCCTAGGTCTGCATATTTTCTAATGTTGGATCATATTCACCATAATGAGAACACAAGATCATACTAAGAACATATTTTGGTTTTACTAGAAGAAACACACCGTTAAAAATTTAATTGTCTATTACCAAAGAAAATAACCTACATTCTGATAAACCAATAAATAGTTTTGCCTTTTCAACTTTTGTCATTTTTAAGTGAAACATTTCAATCGCTCATATTCAAAAATAACAAATTGGAAAATTGTAGTTTTAATAAGTGAATTTATACTTTAAAAATATGAGAAAACATACATCCATTTCCTAGCTTGGTTAATAAAATTCGTGTATAGTCATGAAATAGTTAAACCCACACAGTTTGACCTAAACATATTAAGAATGTAAATATGAAATCTAAAACAAATTTCATTTACAATGTGATATTATTTATAAAGTTGTAATATACTGTTATTTATTGTTTGAAAATGTAATAAGTTGTCAATAGAAATGGTACTTACTATACGTTTGCCAAAATAAATGATAACTTTTTAAAAGAAAATATAGTTCATTTAGTACCATACCCATAAGCGTATAAGTTACTTCAGTAACAATTTAATTAATGTCTTAAATTTAGATTTAGGTATAGGATGTATATTAACAATTTGCAGGTATGACGTAAGTGCCAAATTGAGGGTAACTCAATTGATATAAATATTATATAATATTTATATAATATTTATATTGATATAAATATATATAGCTGATATGTATATATATTAGCTATATATATATTTATATACCCTCAATTTGGTACTTACGTTATACCTGTATATTATTAATAAACATCTTTGACCTAAATCTAAAATTTATATGAATATATTTATATATGACATAACCAATACACACACACACACAAACATACACTTATACACAAACACACACATTGCAACGTCCCCTCCACCATTACTCTTCTTTTTCTTTTCTTTTTTTTTAACTATCATAAAGTTAATGGTGTTACAGAGTTGTTACTTTTTATTTTTTATCCGCGCCTGCTTATCTCCGTTCCGCTCTCGTGCTCCTGTAGCCTAGAGCGTTCTTAAAATTTGTCTTGTGTTCACCCATTATATGCCACGCCTAAACGCAAGCCACTTCTCGCTGATTCATACCTTAAAGTTTGTATGACCCCCCTCAAAATGGTTAACATGTTTTGTCGGGTGTTTAAATAGTCATACTTGTCAGTAAAGTAGTCAGCTGGAAATAAACAATATTAATATGAACACACAAAAATTCCAAATAATCTTACCATCTTAGAAGATCTGCAGGCACAGCAACGGAACGTGGAAAATATGATCATGTTCAAGTTACCTACTTTAAAGGCTCCTGTGTTCTTTAAACATGATCTGCCAGTAGATCTCGTCTCTGGACTTCATTATAAAAAAACAACTAATTTTTAGAATAGTTCAATAAATTTGTTCTCACTAGAGAACTCGTTTGAAGAAACATTAGGCTCTGAATTTTATATATATTTATTAATTAATGAAATTTTATTAAAATTGTGATTTGATTTAAAAATCATTTATTAATTGGAAAAAACTGTTTTACTAATTGTTCAACACAGGTTAAATTTAAATACCACAAGTTTTTATAATACATTTAATTACTTGTTTTTAAAAATAAAAATAAATATATTTTCAACTAAAATACATTTGACTCTCTCTTTACTATTTCTTAGTCTTCCTTATAATCACAAATAATTGCTTAACTTTTTCATATATTTTATATATTTAATTTCTACATTTTATATATAATCCATTAAATACATATACATATTTTACAAAAAATCTTTCCTAATTTAACATAATAAAATTTTTATCCTTTGACTTTTAGATTGAATTGGTAAATTTTACATTTTACATTTAAAATTTGTATAATTCTATAAATCTGGTCTTTCTGAAAATGATTGGCCTATGTCCAAAACCACTCTGTGAATTTAATATTTATTATTCATTACTTAAACATTTTTATTATACAAATTAATTTTACTACATTTATTTAAAAATTCAACATAGAGTGAAGTCATTGTTTAATTTTTATTGAAATTTTTTATTTTAATGTTTTTAACTTACTAAATTTGACGTTATTTAATATAATAGAGAAAATGATTTGCCAAGAATTTCCCTGCCGGTCCTAGAGTCCTCTCATCTTGATTCCAGAACCCTGGACACTGGAAGTCTCCATCCCTGGTAAGTCGATGGAAGTCCTTCTCCATTCTCCTCTGATCTTCACGTCCTGGAGGCTGAATCTGAAGCCCTCGTCCGTGGATCGAATTAGACGGCAGAAACGTGGCTATTTGGTTCCATCTTTCCTATGGTGGTTTTCCTAGGCGCGGACCGGCATAGTGACGGTTAGCACCTCGTATTAAAATTTTTCACAGTCTGCCTTACAGGTCCTTAAGTTCTTGTATTTATTGCGGATATGTAACCCTTCCCCACCTGCTCTTAGCTCGTCGCTATCTCCGTGCGTTTTTCTTGTACGGGCGGGTTGGACAACATATTCGATTAAACCTGCATAATTCTGTTATCGGTTTTGGAATACTGAAAAATGTTTATTTCTTTAAAACGGCTGTAACTTTTTTGTTATTTAAGTTTTTTAGATTTGGTTTTCACTATTGTTTTTTTTTGGATTTTGCTGGTCATTTTAAAATGTCAGTGATAGTTCTACGTGGCCTAGTTCTTAAGTTAGAATTTTTCGGCAGTTAGAAAATTTTCACTGCACTCCCGTTTGTCAAATGTAATTAGTTATTACAGTTTTATTTTATTTTAATTTTTAATTTGTCCTAATAATAGTTAATCAAGATTTTACTGGCTTCTTCACTCTTTTCAACGTTTCATTATACAATAAATTCAAACCTCTTTATTTAATTATTAAATTTGTTATTCAAAAAATTTGAAATTATTAATTTCTCAATTTGAACGGCCATTTTGACCGTTACAACACACACACACACACACACACACACACACACACACACACACACACACACACACACACATCTAAAACCTAAACTTTGAAAAACCTAAACTTAGGGGTGTTACTAGATGTAGTGGTCATACATGTTCAGCCTGATCTTCAAATAGCAATATTTACGATTTTTCACCTTAGTTGGTCTTGTAATGATGAGTATTACAGGTCTGAAACTCACAAGTTTAACCAGTTCAAAATATGATCTCATCACTTAACTCAACACGTCCTCATAGTTGTTCTTCGAAATTGATCTGCCAGTGGATAAATATACACGTCCTTGACTATATATAAGAGCCAATCAAATTACCTAATAATTTTGATATACGCTTATATTTAAAGTGTGATTTTCTTTTTTTTAAGCAAGTATAATAGTTTTTTTTTTATAACTTACTCTTGCAGGAATTCAATTAGACATTTTACAGTGAATTTAACTGATTTCTTTTAATATACTTTTACAATAGTAATTCATTGTAAAAATTTTGAAGTCTTTTTATTTAAATTGTTTACCACAGGATGATTAATAATAATTAGAGATGTTTTTTTATATATTTTTATCATAATTTAATAACATTTCATGTAAAAATAAAAATAAAAATCATTTAATCTTAAAACACTATGAAATTTATTAGAATCTTTTAATATATTTGAATTATTAAAATAATTGTCTAGCTTGATCCTGAAAATTTACAAATCATTTGGACATTTGAACATACCTTAACTATTTTAGAAACAATTGCCTTAAAAGCTCATGAAAATTTACTATCACCATTATTTATAGTCCTTTGTTATTTCTCCTTATTTAAAAAAAAACATTCAAATTATACTTAAATATACAGAAACGAAATATAATACATATTTAAACATAATATGACAGGAATTACAACATGCATGTATATGTATATGTTACTAAATAAGTAATAAGTTTTAATTATTAAGTTTGACAACAAATCCTCTATTTGATATATATAGACACAAAATTTATTATATACTTTTAATATTCAGCAAGTTTTTAATAATATTAATTTATTAACAATTGCTCATGTAAAATTTTGCTCATCTTTCTGTTCATTTTTTTAGGACATAAGAGTAGAACTTGTAGAACAAAGGAAGAAAATTAAACTGTTTACATATGATATACCGATAACTCGATGAAAAATAAACGTGGTAAAGAACAAGAAAGAACTTTTACTGTCGAAGAGACTAATGAAAGAAAGATTTGCATTAGGGGACAATGACCTTTACGCACATAACGGTTGGACAGAATAATTTAAAAGTCAATAGGGAGAAAGGCAAGTGTTGATATGGCTATTTGTGAACTTTGGAAGGAAAATGTGTTGAAAGAAATTTTAGATTATAAGATCATATTTAATGCTTATGTAACCTGTCTGTATTTTAAATCTTTACCTAACAAGACATTGTTTTATATAACCTACCTCTGTTTTGCAGGAAATTGCGTTTCAACAAACATAGAACTACCGGTGGCAGATAATATGTAAGGAACAGAAAACCTCAAACTGCATGTGACTTTGAAAAGAAAATTAACACTAAGTTTACCAGGCTTTAAGGCTTTAGATGTTGTGTATGCTTTAAATAAAAAAGCGTGGATGACGAGCGAAAATTTTATTAAATGGATGCTACAGCTTGACAAGAGATAGGAAATATTGCACTTTATAAACAACTGTTCTGCTCATCTGCACAGCATTAACTCTAAACTCAAGCATGTGAATGTGGATTTCTTTTCACCAAGCGTAACTTTAATATAGCAACCCCTCGATCAAGGGGTTACAAAAAATTTGCAGTCACACTAAGAGATTGCGTTGTGTAATTGGCAAAAGTGTGAACAATGACGTACGGAAAACCCCAGTTTTTAATTGTTTTTCCAAAGCTAGATCCAACTCGGTCACATATTAAGAGAATAATGAGGATGACATGAAATTAAATGAATTAAAAAGCAATGGGATTTTCTGAAAAGTCCGGGAAACGTAGGTGAGGACGTTGTTGCCTCCGACTGTCTAAAGTGAAGACATACTGTACAGCGGGTAGATGGCAAACTCAAATTACATTTTAAGAGAGAGATTATGACGATTGTTATGACGAACCTGAAGAAAAAAACCCTATAGAAAATGAAGTCATATAAGCTTTCAAAATCATCGGGATTTCAAATAACGGATGGTGTACCAGACATCATTTTTTATTGTCTGAATAAATTTCTAACATTCATTGAATGTAATGTTTCATTTAAATTCAAAGTGAATTAAAGCATTACTCACTTTTTCGAGTAAAACCTGAACCACTATAAATAAATTAAAATTGTGATTAATTTATTAAAAACTAAGTAATTACAATATTATTATTGCTTTGATTACGACTTGTCTAATGTATATTACTATTTGTGTTGAGTATATACAGTATTAAAATTAATAAAGGCAATTAAATTATTGTACTGAGTGTCCTTCGATTAATCTTTAGCACTGTAGGTTGGAGTTATGCTTCTTTGAAAATATAGTCATTTGTTAATATGGTTATACAATATCTTTTTACCAATAGCGCTAGAATAATAGCCTATACGGAGCACGGAACATAGCCCTACTGTATTTCGTAACGATAACTAATATGGTGATAACGAAATATTCTAACACCTTCATGAAACAAATTTAGAATTTCCAATATATAAATCTTGAAACACAGCCAATTGAAACATAATAAAACGTTATACCATCTTAACATTGATCTACTACTTTACAAACGCCCGCATATACTGTGTTGCCCACGTGATCTTATGCTGCAGTAAGATAGGAAGGGAGTATTCTTGGCAAGACGACTTCTCATTAAAGAATACCTCTCTATATATTTTTTTTATCTGGATGATCTATTTCGCTATGCAGAGGCTCAAATGTTTATATATATATATATGAATAGTTACTACTGGAGTACATCCGTTCATTCTGCAGTGCATACAATCGCAGTTCCGACTTTTCGCTAGAATCTCATCTAGCATTGACGAGGTGAACCCAACAACAGTTGGAAATGCGATTTTATGCACTGCAGAATGAATGGATATACTCCAGATAATAACTATTCCTCATATTTTGCCATCCGTGAAGGAATATGTATCAGCATATATATATATATATATATATATATATATATATATATATATATATAATAGTTAATTGCCATATTTATTGTGTATGATATGTCATTCTACTGGTATTTTTATGATATAGGAGTACAATTTAATTTTTATAACATTTAACTTGTGCTGTATTTCATTTGAAACGTAAAAATTACATTCTAATAACGACGTAATCTTGCAGCATAACCACTAATTATATTTCAATTTTTCTGTTACTTATCCTATAATAATTTATGTAAGATGAACCTTTATCAAATCAATGTTAGTTATTTTCTCTTACGTATATTATTTTTGCAGATTTTTTTTCATATTAATTTATATGTATTTATTTTCTAGAATTAAATGAAGCCAAGCTATATATACAATTTTTTTTTAATTATCAAACTTTTATACGAATTTTGAATACGAAATTCTGAAAATATTTTTTTTGAAAAATTTAGTATTATAAAAATCCAACTTGGCCCAAAATTATCACCGCAACGATCCTTTTCTCTCGTTGTTTCCCTAGAAAGACGCCTCTTGTTTCCTAGGGATCGAGATTTGTTTGACTAGCCTGTGGTAGATTTGATGATCTCCATTACTACTGATTTATTTATGGTATTTTAAAGATTCAAACAACGAATCACGGTACTTCATACTTATGACCAAGAGTGGTTATACCGACGACAGACATCTTTTAGCTTCAATCAACCCAGAATGTAACAGATCGAAGTAAGTATAATCTTTCATTACGTTGCAAACTAAACCAAAAACCTATTACATAAAACAAATGAGTCATTATGAATAACGAATAATAAATATATTATAAGTATAATGATTTTTACAATTCATGTATCTAAAATTAAATAAACAAGAAACTAGATCCTTATATAGCAAGTCAAGATAGAATTTCACTTGACTCACAAATCATTTTAGAAATCTTTATTTAACCAATATTAAGGTAATGCTGGATATAACGCTTATCGAAGAATTATGAAATATACCAGACATGATAAATTTAAATCATTATAATAAGGTTATAATACAAATACTTTTATTGAGAATTATTAATTGTTGTCTGTGCTATTATTTATTTTTTATAGATAAATTATAGTATCTTTTTACTGTCTGTTCGTACATATTTTTTAGTAATTGAAAGTTATAAAGCAATGCAGAGTATGCTGTGATATTGCCTATTTTATATTGCGAAGCTAACACAATATCAATTATAAATGTTCAAAGTATAGCTAAAACAAATAATTTTACATGTGATAAACATATAACTTAAAATAAATTTACGGTCAAAATATGCAACTTGTGCTATAAACACGATCTCACTGGATTGCATAGTACTAAGATCAATATTTCATTTGAAACGTAAAATTACATTTTAATAACGACGTAATCTTGCAGCATAACCACTAATTATATTTCAATTTTTCTGTTACTTATCCTATAATAATTTATGTAAGATGAACCTTTATCAAATCAATGTTAGTTATTTTCTCTTACGTATATTATTTTTGCAGATTTTTTTTCATATTAATTTATATGTATTTATTTTCTAGAATTAAATGAAGCCAAGCTATATATACAATTTTTTTTTAATTATCAAACTTTTATACGAATTTTGAATACGAAATTCTGAAAATATTTTTTTTGAAAAATTTAGTATTATAAAAATCCAACTTGGCCCAAAATTATCACCGCAACGATCCTTTTCTCTCGTTGTTTCCCTAGAAAGACGCCTCTTGTTTCCTAGGGATCGAGATTTGTTTGACTAGCCTGTGGTAGATTTGATGATCTCCATTACTACTGATTTATTTATGGTATTTTAAAGATTCAAACAACGAATCACGGTACTTCATACTTATGACCAAGAGTGGTTATACCGACGACAGACATCTCTCAGCTACCTTCAAACCAGAATGTAACAGATGGAAGTAAGAATAAGCTGTCACTACGTTGCAAACGAAACCAAAAACGTATTACATAGATAAAAAAATGAGTCATCATGAAGAATGAATAATAAATATATTATAAATATAATAATTATTACAACAATGTAGAGTATGCTGTGATATTGCATATTTTATATTGCGGAGCTAACACAGTATCAATTATAAATGTTCAAAGTATTGCTAAAACAAATAATTTTACATGTGATAAACATATAACTTAAAATGAATTTACGGTCAAAATATGCAATAAGCAATTATATTTAATTTATTTTAGGTAAGTTACGAAGCGTTTCCATGGTAACGCATTTTTGTTCCAACATGTTGAAATTTATTTCAAATCACTTACAGTTACTGTTCCTATTGAGAAGGCGTCCTACTTGGGTTTGGGATTTATGGCTTTCGGAGCTCTGTTTGTCACTGAAAACGTATGCTTTGATAAAGTGTATTTGATTTATTTGTCGCTTTTTTTAAAGATAAAAAAATTCTCTTAAATGCTTTTAGGCAAAAAAAATAATAATAATGATAAAGGTTACCATTAAGGGGTGGGCATACGAGTGTGTGTGTGTCACTTATAAGGTTTTTAAAAAAATAATTAAATATAAACTCATATATTATTTTAGATAAACTACCAACAAATAAAAGAGATAGAAATATTTTTTATGTAGTTACCTACTTGAAATACAAACCTTTCTTAAATCCAACCTTCGGATCCACTTATATGTCAAAAGTACCCCCCCCCCCCCCAGAACTAACACATGGAGTCGAATGACGGACGACGTATTTATTGAGTTCATCTTTATTGCTCTTGTGGTCTGCTCGAGTATAGCGCAGACTGTTGATCGTTCAGTTGAGATCAGGGGGCACCACGTGCAGGCGATCAACTTCACCCCCTGTTACATCTTGGGACATCCGACCTGAAAACTCTCTTGAAGCTTATGAACCTAACTCTGAACAAATTCATCCCTGACCTATGGCGCAAAGCGGAAATCATTCCTATCCTTAAAAAAGGAAAGCCTCCATGCGAAGTAAAAAGCTACAGACCCATTTCCCTCACGAGCTGCTGCTGCAAGCTAGCCGAGCGAATGATTGTCAATCGTCTGAGTCCCTTTCTAGAGAGGGCCGGTGCCCTGTCAGATGAGCAAGCTGCCTATAGGAAACACCGTGGCACTATGGACCAAGTTGTAAAGCTCGTTCAAGCATTGAAGGATGGCTTTCATAGAAAAATATCGACTGTAGCAGTCTTTGTAGACTTCAAGAAAGCCTATGACAGAATATGGAGGAAGCTTCTGTTGCACAAACTCCAAAAATTAGGAATAACTGGGAAACTCCTAGGATGGGTGAAGTCCTTTCTGGCACAGAGGCATGTTTGAGTCCGTTTCCGAGACGCAATTTCGTCATTTAAACAGCAACGCAACGGCCTACCGCAGGGAGCAGTACTCAGCTGTATCTTTTTCAATATTATGATAAACGACCTCTTAAAAATAGTAAAAGAAGTACCGGGCATATCAACCTTACTTTTTGCGGACGACCTTGTCTTTTGGGCTTCAAGCGGGACTCCTTTGAACCTGGAAGAAACTATAAATCGAACCCTTAGCAGAGTTGCTGACTGGGCCAACTACAACCAAAAGATAGTTAGTGAGAAAAAGACTGTTTTCAATCTATTAACACTTTCAACTAAGCCGCCAAAACTGAGAATCAAGTTAAACAACAAAACTTTAAACCATGAAGATACTCCACGATATCTTGGCATCACGTTAGACAGGAAGCTAAACTTTGCAAATCATATTGAGGCAACAGCCGAAAAAGCCACCAACAGAAGCAAACTGCTGAAGAGATTAACAGCAACTACATGGGGTGCTACCCAGGATGTTCTAACTTCAACGTACCGGACCTATGTACGACCAACAATGGAGTATGGAGGAGAGGTACTCAACCTGGCCAGCTCAAATTGCCTAAAGAAGCTAGACAAGGTTCAAAATAATAACATAAGGCTCATAACTGGAAGAGCTAAATCGACTTCAATACTAGCTATGGAAATCAAAACAAGACTGGAACCCTTGGAAGTCTGAAGAGACAAATGTCTCCTAAAATTCTGAGGAAAAATTAAAGAACAAATAGAAAGTTTTGGGAAACATATAAAGCTGCCACTTCCCGCCTCAGAACTCAAATTACTCCAGTAAACAAAGCTCTACAGCTGGAACAAAAATATAATCTTTTCCTTCATGCAGAAGCTGCCCCATTAAATCAACACAATCGAGTCTTTGACAACCTACCTCCAGTTTTTCTAAACCTTGTTGAACAGGTGAAACCAAAGTCACAGGCTATGGATATTGAACTCAGGAAAGCAACATTAATAATCATCAACGAACTATTCCCTGAAAGTGACTGACTTCATGTTTACACAGATGGATATTCAAACCCTTCAAGTGGAGAAACTGGAGCTGAATATTTTTGAAGATTATTTCAGGGCTCGGTGGCTGTGGGCCTCTGCTGCAGCAATTTTGATTGTGAGGTTGTGGCCATCGGAGAAGCAGCATCATGCGTCATGCAACTTTCGCCGCGGCAGGTTGTATTCCTGATTGATTTACAATCAGCTATTTTGGCAGTTTTCTCTAACACACCAACTGACTGCACCTTGACAGTGTCGTGCAGAGAAAAAATGCAACTATGCCAAGAGGCAGGCTTCAGAATTGCGCTCCAGTGGATTTCCAGCCACGTTGGCACAACAGGGAATGAAAAAGCAGACAACCTCGCCAAGAGTGGGTGCCGCCTACCACAGCCACAATTCAAAATATCACTGGGCTCTGCTTACACCAGGATTCACGCAGCAGCTAAGAAGTACTTGAAAACATCACAAGAAAACCTGGCTGTTGGAAAGAGATGGCAAGAACTTTGAACCAACCCAATTCCAAAAAACCTGCCTCGACCTCTCAGTGTTGCGCTGTTCCGTCTAACCACGGGACACGACTACCTTCAGGCGCACCTTCATCGCATTGGGCTGGCAGACACGGATGTTTGGCTGTTGTGCCAAAAAGGAAAGATGGATGGAGATCACCTTCCTGCCTGCCCATAGCTCGAAGCGTACAATAGCGACCCAAAAACCAGACTTTCCAAGCTCTACTGCACGATGCCAAATGGTCGAGTTACCAAGGGCAGGCGTTGGATAAAGTAAGTAGTAAGTATTTATTCAGTTTAATGCGCAGACTCCATTGATGATTTCAGTACATGATAGTTATTTTAACACGAAGACCAGATCAAACTTTTTTTCATATTCATGACACTAAACTTTTATATCAATAAAACATAAGTTCCCTACTATTTTATTCCTATATAAAATTATGGGTGTCATACATCACAGCATTGTAGCAGGATGTAATCATGCAGGATTACTAGGTCGGAGAACGAAAGGGCTATACGGTCAATGACTTAATTGTCTATACGCATTTGTCTATATGTTTGCTATATGCAACAAACGCTGGTAACTAGACAGGAATTGGTGATCCGCAAGGGACGATCTGTTTTACTTATAGGCCTACTACGTATACTTTCGAATACTTATTCGAAATAGAGTTAGTTGGACATATTCATGCAAGATTTCCCTAAGAAGAATTACATCTTAATAAAACACTCGACGTACAGATATATGATTCATTGATAATGACGTAATTGTCGCCTTGGTTTAGACGTAACTATGACCTTGTAAAATACCTTGTTTAATATGCTGAGCACCATTATAATGAAGATGAATCATAAACTGTAGCCCAAACTACAAAAATACCGTGATTTCATCAATGGTGACGTATTTATCACTATATAAAATAGATATTCGAATTTAATGGTAAAATAAAGGAAATATTTTGAAATACAATTGTTTCCTTAAAGTTTATATCATCAATATATACCGTTTTAATTTCACACAGTTTATATTATACACTTTTTAGAGTTTATTTAATACCCTGTATACAATTAATGTAACACACTTTCTGTAACTTATATATTACACTCTATACATTTAATATAATATATTTTATACAATTTATGTAATACACTTTATTTAATACACTTTGCACCGCTTGTATATTACACTTTAAACAGCTTATATAATGCACTCTCATAGATTATGTAATAGTCTTTATACGCTTTATGTAATTCATTTTATACAGTTTATTTCATATACTTCCTACAGCCTATGCAATTTACGTTGTACGCTTATATAATGAACTTTATACACTTTAATTCACTTCATGTTATTCACTTTACACCGTGTACATAATACACTTTGTTCCTACGCTTTGTAAGCTTATATACAATATATAATATACTTTGTACAGTTTATTTATGTAATTATAAATACCATTACAGTTTATATATTATACGGCATGTAATACAGTTTATGTAATACACTTTATACAATTTATATAGTAAGCGTTATTAGTTTATACAATCCATTTTATACAGTTTATGTAATTCTTTTTAGACAATTCATGTAATACTCTTTGAAAAGCATATTGCACTTTATACAGTTTATGTAATACATTTTATACAATTTATATAATAACCTTTCATTAGCTTACATAATGCACTTTAACAGTTTATTTAATACACTTTATGCAACTAATATAATACATTTTGAATAGCTTATATAATGCACTTTTTACTGTTTTTGTAATACACTTTGTGCAATTTATATAATATTCTTCGAACAGCTTATATAATCCTTTTAATACAGTTTATGTAATATTCGTTACGTAATTCACTTATACACTTTATATAATACACTCTATATAGTTTACATAATACATTTTAAGCTTTTTATATAGAAATAATCAATTTAATCTTTGTTTAGGCTTCAGAAACATTTAAGTTACGAAAACCAACCTAAGCACACCAACCATAATTTTACTATTTATGGTTGTATTAATAGTGGTTTTGCTGTAAAGTTGTGAATTACCAGCGTCAAAGAATTCCGTGCACCAAAAGTAAATCGGTCTTCTAACGTAGTAAGCCAACCTCTTTCCACTCCACAGCTTGTTAATGTTCACCATTTCCTCATGAAAACACAGGCTCATACTATCGATAGGAGTTACGGCTTGTTTTTGACAATGCTTTGGACGTGGCAAAGTAAGTACTATATTTTGTCTAATGATCATTTCAGACTCGTTCGACTGCAGTGAATCTACCATTTGGTACTTTTATCACTTTTATCTTTACTAGGATAACAAGGAAATCTGGTAAGACTTGAACTTGCTGCTGAAGGCGGTCCCTATTCACTTCTTAATCATAATCCTCCCCTTCCTAATGGTTTGGGTATCTTATTCAAACACCACAGTAAGATCCAAATCATCTTCATCGGGGCTGTCATCATGGTCAGAATTAAAACCTTCATTTAGCAGTTTTTGATGATAGTATTCACAATTTACAGTTTTCACTTATTAATATTGCTAACACTTGCCCCCCCCCATACGTCTGCCCTCTTCTAAAGTTCCCCAAGACTCCTCTAACGATCACTTACTTTTCCAATCTCGTATCATCTCTCCCCCCTTATGTATTTTAGTAGATTTAGTGATCCCCACATCCTTTTACAAAGAGCTTTCTCTAACGGTACAGTGTTATTATAACCCAGGTATTTTGGTCCTTGGAAATTCCTTTCTTAAAATACTTGGACCGTTCTTTTGCTAATGGTTCCCACAGTCCCTTTATGGCTACACTTGGAGTGTATCCATATATTGAAAAGTGTGGCTGAGACTAAACCAAAATATGAGAAAGTGGCTCCTGTAATCAATTACTGTTCCTGGTAAAAGAAAACAATAATTATTAATTAATTTGAGTTAATCATCATTAGAGTTGTAATGCTGTACCAGGAAAGCCGACAGTTAGTCCAAAACAGAAAATGATAAGCAGTTTCTGTGGTTTCTCAACATCCACGAACCTGACCACCAGGGTCATCTTAATTTTTTTTTAGTTACTTTGGGATATTCCCAAAGCCTCTGTCACGTGCACAAGTGGTGACTGGGAACCCCTCAGTTTATGAATATAATATTCCCTTGAATGTTATCTAGACCAATGAGATGGATTCTCCTGGACTATGTGGACTTACTGGAAGCATCCCTGGGAGTGAGTAGCATCCGAGGAAGGGGGCACTATAAAACCGTCTACCCGGACAATATCACTTCTTCTCTCCTTAGAATCTCAGTTAGAAATGTAGTTAATGTTCGAGTCAATTTTTAGTTAAAGAGTCAGTAGTTATTTTCTTAGTGTTGTGCGAAATGGGCTTCAAGAATTGTAAGTTGAACATTAAATTATATTTTAGAATTCTAAACAAACTTGTCTAAATTTATTAACACCTGTCTCTTCTCTTGTCAATGAGTCAAGAAATTTAAAATCCTAAGCCCGCTTCGGTGGCGGTACAAATTTTGGTGGCAGCGGTGGGATACCTGTTGCAAAAGCACAGGTAGATAGCCTGTTGCAAATACACAGGTAGATATCCCTGATCTCTTTTTCTATTATTTCTTGACAAGTTGATTAGTGATGAGACCGGTGTATTGAGTAATATGAAATGGTCTATGCTTTTGATTAGAAACTCTTTGCTGGTTTCTTTTGATGAATCTCAATAATCAAGTAATAATTAAATTTATATGTTACATGTAATTTAGACTATTTAGTGTTATCTAATGACATGTGTAATATTTTTGTGGATTTATTGTTATGGGAAATAGAATAGAGAAAAAGCTAAAGAGTGATGCCTGTGAGTTTATGGAAAGTCGTAGAAATTTTAGTAGCCCTTCAGGCCAAAAAGTAAATAGAACACCGATAGCACCAGATTTATTTATGAAAATTGGTTCTAGGTTGGGAAATAATACCGCTTATTATAAACACATTAGTCCAGCTTCTCACGTTGCTTTTCCCTCCGACTAGCCTTTTCTCTTACTCTTCACCTGTCTTCCTCTGACCATACCTTGTCCATAAGAGAGTAATGGTTTATCCCTTGTCTACGAACCTTGGTTCGAGACCTGTATCTCAAGGAATAAACCTCTCAGGAGAACCAACTCCTGATTTTTTTTTATGAAAACCAAATAGCCTCCCATAAGCCTCTTTAGGCTCCTTTCGGGGTAGTGGAATCTTTGAGAGACATTTGTGATCTAAAGACTATACATGGATACCTAGTGAACTTATTTTATTTTAAATGAAAACACAGCTAATTGGAAATAATAAATTTTTTATTATCTGTTTGGATTTAGAATTACTTATTATTATTTGATTTATTTTAATTAACAGGATTTAGCTTTTTTAATTTTACCTAATCGTACTTTTAAATTACCATGATTATCTTGTTTCACACACATACACACACACACACACACACACACACACACATATATATATATATATATATATATATATATATATATATATATATATATATATATATATATTATCATTAATTTACACATAATTTTGAGTAATCAAGTAAAATGTTTAGAGTCTTTCAAACATTATTAGGTCAATTTCTAGTTACTTTAGGCTATGCCTTTTAACAAACAATCCTTTTAATTCACTTATAGACTCTAGTTCACATTTACCAATTTATAGGTTAACCTAATTAGTTATAACATGCTAGGCATTTAATAAAAACTTCCTGCTGATACTTAGGAAGAGCTATAGGTTACTTGGGTGTAACTATAGTTAAGTGAGGGAAGATGTATAGGTTACATGATGTGAACTATCTGGAAGTGAGGGAAGAGCTATAGGTTACATGGGTGTAACTATAGGTAAGTGAGGGAAGAGCTATAGGTTACATGGGTGTAACTATAGGTAAATGAGGGAAGAACTATAGGTTACATGGGTGTAACTAGAGGTAAGTGAGGGAAGAGCTTTAGGTTACATGGGTGTAACTATAGGTAAGTGAGGGAAGATCTATAGGTTATATGGGTGTAACTGTAGGTAAGTGAGGGAAGATCTATAGGTTACATGGGTGTAACTATAGGTAAGTGAGGGAAGAGCTATAGGTTACATGGGTGTAACTATAGGTAAGTGAGGGAAGAGCTATAGGTTACATGGGTGTAACTATAGGTAAGTGAGGGAAGAGCTATAGGTTACATGGGTGTAACTATAGGTAAGTGAGGGAAGAGCTATAGGTTACATGGGTGTAACTATAGGTAAGTGAGGGAAGAGCTATAGGTTACATGGGTGTAACTATAGGTAAGTGAGGGAAGAGCTATAGGTTACATGGGTGTAACTATAGGTAAGTGAGGGAAGATCTATAGGTTACATGGGTGTAACTATAGGTAAGTGAGGGAAGAGCTATAGGTTACATGGGTGTAACTATAGGTAAGTGAGGGAAGAGCTATAGGTTACATGGGTGTAACTATAGGTAAGTGAGGGAAGAGCTATAGGTTACATGGGTGTAACTATAGGTAAGTGAGGGAAGAGCTATAGGTTACATGGGTGTAACTATAGGTAAGTGAGGGAAGAGCTATAGGTTACATGGGTGTAACTATAGGTAAGTGAGGGAAGAGCTATAGGTTACATGGGTGTAACTATAGGTACGTGAGGGAAGAGCTATAGGTTACATGGGTGTAACTATAGGTAAGTGAGGGAAGATCTATAGGTTACATGGGTGTAACTATAGGTAAGTGAGGGAAGAGCTATAGGTTACATGGGTGTAACTATAGGTAAGTGAGGGAAGAGCTATAGGTTACATGGGTGTAACTATAGGTAAGTGAGGGAAGAGCTATAGGTTACATGGGTGTAACTATAGGTAAGTGAGGGAAGATCTATAGGTTACATGGGTATAACTATAGGTAAGTGAGGGAAGAGCTATAGGTTACATGGGTGTAACTATAGGTAAGTGAGGGAAGATCTATAGGTTACATGGGTGTAACTATAGGTAAGTGAGGGAAGAGCTATAGGTTACATGGGTGTAACTATAGGTAAGTGAGGGAAGATCTATAGGTTACATGGATGTAACTATAGGTAAGTGAGGGAAGATCTATAGGTTACATGGGTGTAACTATAGGGAAGTGAGGGAAGATCTATAGGTTGCAAGAACTGAATTATCAGGAAGTGACCGACGAATTATAGGATGATATGAAGGATGGATGTATCTCAAGGAATAAACCTCTCACGGGAAACCAACCTCTACATTTTTTATGAAAACCAATTACCCTCCCATAAGCCTCTTTAAGCTCCTTTCGGGGTTGCGGAATCTTTGAGAGACACTTTTGACGTTAAGAATTTACATGGATACCTAGTGAACTTATTTTATTTTAAATGAAAGCACAGCTAATTGGAAACTATATTTTTCTTAATTTACAATTACTTATTATTTGATTTATTTTAATTAACATGATTTAGCTTTTTTTAATTTTACCTAACCTTACTTTTGAATTACCATGACTATCTTCTTTCATGGTATTAGTACAGAATATGTCCCCATTATTATGTTTACAATTTTATTATTGGGACACACACACACACATATATATATACACATATTATATCCTTTTCTAATATTATTATCAAAATCCAAAATTACTTAATATGTCTACTATCATCTATTTAAATTCAATTATTAGAATTGATTTGCACATAATTTTGAGTATTCAAGTTAAATTTTACGTATTTTAGAGTCTTGTTTATTTTCAAACATTTCAAGGTTATTTTCTAGTTACTTTAGGCTATGCCTTTTAACAAACAATCCTTTTAATTCACTTATATACTCTGGTTAACATTTACCTATTTATAGGTTAACCTAATTAGTTATAACATGCTAGGCATTTAATAAAGACTTCCTGCTGATACTTATATACTAAGTCAAAATATTTCATACATTTTTCAAGAATAAAACACTTCATCAGATAAAATTATTTAAACACAATACGTTTATTTCCAATTCAGGCAAACAGTTGGACGGAAATCAATTTAGAATATTTGTTAACTAATTTAGGTATCCTAAGAGAGTTTCCAGTCCCTTATGTTATTCAATTTTTAGTTAGTTTTGATTTTAAGTTAATATATTTTGAAATAAAATTTTATCTAAAAGAAAATTAAATTGTTTATATTACCTTATACTGCAAAACGTTAGGTATCTTCTATGGTTGGGTTGTCTTTGGGCCTGTTTCCAGCTTCCGTGGGATTTGGATGTAGGCTTCAGTGCATGCATGGCTTCGGTGAATTTTGTTAAGTTTGGCTTCTTTTTTTCATTTTCTTGGTCGAGATGTTGGTAGAAACATATATGAGCCTCAGCTCATACATTTGTACACTCCACGAGTCACATCGTAGCACTTTATACGGTCTTCTTACCACATATTTGGTCGTTAATGGCTCTGCGTGTATCAATATGACCACTCTCGATGACCGTTCAAACTGTACTGCCTCAGTGTCACTTTTTTGGCTTCGTCCTCAACAATTTCTTCAAACTTCCGCCTTTACCATGTCTATCTTACATTTTTAACCATTGAGAAAGCCGTTGCTATGGTAACTGTTTTTGTTTATTTTGTAGTTTTGAATTTTAATTAGCTTCAATTTTTGTGAAATACATTTCTTTACTCCATTGTGTTATTTCAATTTTTTAACTTCCAGTTAATAATTTATTTGTCTTTATTTCTTCTAATTTAATTAAGTTGCTGATAACATGCAGATTATGATGCATCTCCAGAGTGGCAACCAGTTACTTCATACAAGCTTAAGCACTTGCTTTTACATTTCCATTTTATTGGGATCAACTCAAAGTACCGACCTATGAGCAACGCTAGTCTACAGTAGCGGATTTTTTTGTACTGTATAACTCTTTTTTTCTTCACTTGTGGTTTCCAACTTAGTTTAGCGTCCAACTTTATGTATTTCATCTCTTGTAAAGGGAGAAGTTGCCAATTTAACATGACGTCACTTTTCTCTCTACCTTATCTACATATATGTGTATATATATATATATATATATATAAATATATTTATATTTATATAAATATATATATATATGTATTTATATATATATATATATATATATATATATATATATAAATTGTAAAATGTTTCTTTTGTATTACCGTCAAACCTCCTCAAAGAGGAAAATTGTTTTATTAGTCCCCACCTAGGGCAGTACATTACGGTCTCCATAATTATAGTTAATTATCAGATGTTCTCTACGTACTTGAATTTTCAGGTCTTTTAAAATTGAAATAGCAAGTCAAATAGAGGAGTTGAATAAGAGAAGCTAAAGGGTTTGTGTCGTAAGGTACCAGGACGGAACCGGCCAGTGATAGCGGTGACCAAGTGACCAATTCCTGATCGATCGGATTTACCCCAAGGAATCTAGCTACGGAGATGACCCTTATATGTTGATATAACACTTGCAATATTATAAATTTATAGATATAACCTCTATTATAAGTAAGCGAACCGGCCAAGGCCCGCGGAAGCTACTTGTTAAGATTTCTTTTGTGGGGTGGGGCTTTCTAAATTTTATTTTGGGGCAAAAATGCATTATTTATACTTTTTATGGCGTTTTGACCAAATGGTATCTGGGTGTCTTTTGTAAAATAGTCCAAAAATTTGTTTCACAAAAATTAACGAATAAGGGCGTGTATTTTTTGTAACTATATCTATAATCATGCATAAAGAAAGATTGTATTTAGAAAGTATGCTATCTTTAAATACACCTTATGTGGGAGACCTCTAGTGTGGAGATTAATTAAGCAAACGGACTTGTCAAATTTCAATTCCGATGGCCTTAGGTCGTTTGTACCCCGCAAGTTATTAATATCCCTCCTACAGAATCTTTTCTACATACCCCCGAAGAAAACTTATGTAATTATGCTATCGACATAATAGAAGTAGCTGAACGTTAAAAATTAAATAAGACGGAGTGAGAAATCACCGTTATTATAATCAAGGGCTTATCCCCTGCGTTGAGAAATTGCTCGCACCTCAAAACCAAACCACGTAATTTCGAGGAACTCCAAGAGATGTGTGTCAGGATTACCAACACCCAATCTAACGATTTCCTTCGTAACCAAAATAAAGTCCTTCTATATTGTAAAAACGAAAATCTTTCGCCTAAACCAGCGCAAAATTTCCCAATCATAAATCATTCACGATTACCCCAGACAAACGTTACCTCAAGGGTCGAGTCTCGAGTGCCCGTCTGCGTAGCCTGCAAGAAACTACGTCTGGTATTGCAAGGCTCATAAAGGAAAACGCAACATACCTCAGGTAAAGCCCTATAAGTTAAGCATCAAAGCACTCGCCTGAGTAGGAACCATCGTTAGTGGGCAAACCCTGCTGTGGCAGAGCAAACCCTTTAGTCGTGAAATGAAAGGTATTCTTTCAGATGAGAGGCTCCCATTCCTCCAAGAATTTCTCGCGGGTTTAGAAACACCCTCTTAGATTCGGGTTCAGTAAGAACCATAATGTCCGCCGATTTGTTGTGGGAGATACGTTCGAGGAAGGGAGTACGTATTTCCGATAGTACCCTGCCATATTGTTATGCGGTCTCCAAACCACCCTCACAAATTACGAATGAAGTGTCATGTTGCGGTTAGATTTACAGATTTACCTGGGAATTTAAAATTTACTGTGGATCCCCAGAGTGGCGACCAGTATCTTCATGCAAGCTTAAACACTTGCTTTTACATTTGCATTTTATTGGGATCAACTCAAAATACTGACCTATGAGCAGCGTTCATATTTCAATCTAAAACTCCCTCTTTCCCTAACTAGGCATAAGGATGAAACTCTTTTCCGAATTTCACGAACCCAACAAACGTCTGGCACCAGGTCAAACAAAAAGCAAAACCCAAAACAGGCTTATAATAAGTGCCGAAATCCACATACCTTTAAAGTTAACAACATGGTGTGGTGAAGGACACATTCCCCTTAGTTCGGCGATTGAAAAGTTCACAGAAAAACTCGATTACCTTACACATGTGGCAGTTTCGTTGGGTGATCTAAGTGGCAAGATATATATTAAAAATTCTCATATAGAATAGCTGAATTAAGGGTTTATTTTCATATTATTTTACAACTTTCTTAGTTATGGTTAGTGAGCTGTTCCCTTCAACGAATTCATCCCCCGTGAAAATTCCGCCAAAAGGGTTAGATCTCAGCAAGTTAGGTTTTTGTTTAAAATTCCAGTGATTGGTTTCTGGCAATAATTGGAAAGCAGTATCACAGGTTCTGACTCAGTTAGATTTTCAACTACGCCGGTTGTTTTACAAGTAGACCTAAGTGTGGATCCAGAATGTTTTAGCTAAGAAGAGAATGTGCCTTTCAGGATAAGCTTGTCTGTAGCAACACACTGGACCGGCCAAATTGACCGTTGCAAAAATGAAATAATAGTGTAGAATAGGGATTTAGCCCAAAGAAATAAATTTGACCACAAAGTACACAACTACACTAAACCAGATTAAAAATAAACCAAGTAACAAAAATTAGAAAAAGCTAAATTTAGCTTTATGAAACTAAAACTGTTTAGTATATTGAAGTTTGACTAAATAAATTCAATTTTTAAATAGAGGTGGAATAAATAGCCTCGCCCTATAGGGACAACGGATAGAGCTAATAACAGCCTCACAATAGATTTCAAAATTAATAAAGTCATATCCAATGTATTTTTACGTGAAACAATAGTGTTTATAGAAACTGGGGACATAGTTCTAAAAGCGCAGCTATCTACTAGCAATAAAAGACTTCGAAGATGGAATTAGGTAAATCTTAACATATGAAAACAAAGAAATTATTAAAACTTTTTTTTCAGGCGAAAAACCAATCATAGTTATCATTGTCTATCTAGAGTGTTATTTACCCAACTTTGAAAGTTAATTAAATACATCACGTAAAATTACTTGCTGCTATAAAAGTGTAAGAAACATAATTCAACAAACTAATCAAAATAGGGTCGTGATTAAAAAAAAAAAAAATGGACTGCGACTCTGCATAAATGAATTCTGAAAGTAATAACCACTCATTATTTATATGACCTATCATTGATTTACTTGTCTGTTCATCCAAGTTAATTTGTGGAGGCTAATGTGTAGGTAACACGCACAGGTAACTGCTATAGAATTTTAACTATTACTCATAATCTTCAAACGTTTAAAAATTGCGGTCAGGTCAATAATTTATAACGATTATTTCTAGTAAAGTTTCTTTGACTTCATAAATACTTTAGCCTGTATGTAGACTGGCAAACACAAATTTTTAAAAAATTTGAAATGAAAATGTTTTGTTTGTTTCTTATATACTGACAATTAAATCTTGTAAAAAGGCAAAGCCACGAAAATCCTCAAAAATGTTTTTACTCATTTAACTGCGATGATAAAAAATCCAGGTCATGTCGAGTACTAGTGCACTGCAATATGTAGACTGCATTTTATGATTATTAACAGATTTGTTTATTATTTGAAAATCTGGTTCTTAATATTTATTATTCAAACTATACATTCAAATGTAAGTTGAATTTTACTGCTACATTCAAATGTAAATAATTTCTACATGATTACCTAGTGAAGGTTAATAAAATGATTTAAAGTGTAACCCCCTCCCGGTTTTTTGTAACTGTGTATGTGCTTTAGTTTATTTAAAAAGCCTTACTTTTATTCATATATTAATTATTCTTTATACTTTGAAAAGACTCACCGGGTCAAATGTTTGCCTTACCAATTGTATCTTACGATTTAACTTAGGCAGAGTTAGCTGTCCATTGAAAACGTTCAGAAGTAGACAGGTGACATAAAAATTCTCGTTTTAATTTTCAAAAAAAGATTGAATTTTTAAAATATTAAAAAATATTTTACTTAAAATTGTTTTGGTCATTACAGGTGTGACAGTAAAAGAATAAAATCTTAATATATTCATAATGTTGAAACATATTTCTATGGAACCTACCACAAACATCAATATTTGCCTTCAAAAATCCACTTTAAGTATAAGAGCTTTTCATTACAACAAATATAGGTGCAAGTGCTAATTGCTGATAATTTAGTGATGGGTCCTTTAAATTATAAGTGATGCAAAAGGTTTCGCTGACATGAAACCTGAGAAATCTATAGGGGGAAAATCATAATATTTTGTAAAATCAGCAACTGTTGTGGGGCGCTACTATAAAACTAAATTTATATAGGACACAAATTTGAGTTTACTGTTGTGTTAAAGTAAGTTTATAACTTTAATTAAGACAAAGATACAGAATGTTGTGTGTTTCCTCTTAGGTTGAATCTGGAAAGCGCAAAGTCCTGAGTACATTGAAATAACTGTAGGTTGCCTGAAGCACCTGCAACAAAAAGAAAACTCCAACAATAATAAATATTTTATTTTTGCATACACCTTATGCTTACACAATCTCTCAATACATTTTTACTTCTAAAATATTACTTAACGTAATGATCATCTACTCAACTTTATTTACTGGCATAGTTATGAAAACATGAAAGTTGTATGTTTTGTAACACAGTTGTGCTCAAAGCAGAGATGAAAGTCTAATAGTTCCTAAATACATTTATTGAAATACAAAAATTGAAATGAGAATAATGATTACTGAACACTTACTGACGTGAAGGTTTCCAAATGAAGAAGATATATTCCTCCCACTTTCAAACATAGAGGTTTGTTCAGCATTTCTCCCATAATCAGTAAATCTGTGTTGAATGATTTGGGGAAATCTTCCCAGTTTGAGCTCTGCAAAGCGTCCCTTAATTGTTCTCCCTGGATACAGCCATATATGTTACAAAAATAACAATATTATGTAACTCTATTAAATATAATACTCTATTAATAACTGATAAAGATTTTTAAAAAAACGCTTATGTGTAGGAGACTTGGTGTTCCACGTCTTTAAAATTTCGGTTATACAAAATCATGGTAAATTTGATTAGAGTTCAATTTGGTTGGACTTAAAATGATAATAATCATCACATAACACATTTAAAGCCATTTTCTTTAATTGTTTTCTTGACTACAAACTATTTTACGTAAAACCATATACATTTTACCTAAACTTCTTTGAGATTCCACAGACAGATAATTATTAGGCAGATACCTCAAATTATTAGACAGATAATTATTAACAACTAATAGCAATGTTATTATAATTGACATTATTAACAATTAAAGTCGTGAATTATTTTTTCAACAAATAATTCACTTTCATAAACATTTATGTTTATATCTAGAACACAGTACATTCAATAATATGTCAAGTTCATTTTTGTTGTTACGACAACGGATCAGAAAACGAAGAAAAAAATTCGTCATATTTTTCCATCCGTGAAGGAATACGTATCAGCATTATAAATCTCTATGGGGAGACTATATTCCGTAGTATCAAGCAATATGAGAAGCTGCGTTTGAAGACGTCTACTCTCATCTGTTACCTTCTTTTTCTGATCCGTTGTCGTAACAACAACGTCCTGCCTACTTTCACTAAGTTGTCGCATTACACCAAGACTAGAAGAACAGAAAACATTCTTCAGAATGCTAGTAAAGCTCTACTTAGAGAACAAATCTATCGCACTAGGAAGAACCTTGCTACCACTGAAAGGGAACTTTTCACTTTGCACATTGACCTTAGCAATGTTGTTCATCGTATTTTGTGGGATCGTATCGATACTCTAGTGGCTTGGAGATCAGAAACCAATAGTCTGAAAACTGAGAAACAGGTGAAAAAGTTTAATAGCCTTACTGCTAAAACTTCTGAAATTCATCGTCAGACTCTGGATCCTGACTTGGTTGTGAAGAACATCTCTAGCTACAGCCTCAGTGATGCTGAAATCTCTGTCCTATGTAAAGGGTTTAACTTTGCCATTGCTCCTACCAGGCTTCCTTTGGAAGAAATAATATCTGAGGTTGAAATATCTATTGCCTACATAGATAAAACTGAAGCTGAAGAGATTCGTCAGGAGGTTGCTAGTATTTTACGTACTAGCAGAATTCCTAAACCTAATCTCAGCCCTGGAGAAAAGAGAGCCCTTTTCAAACTGAAAAATAATGGAGACATTACTATACTGCCGGCTGATAAAGGTAACGCAACTGTTGTTTTAAATAATTCAGATTATATAGACATGATGAAGGAGATCCTTAATGATGAAAATTACAAAATTGTTAAGAACGATCCGACCACCTACTTGGAAAAGACTACCAGGGGGATTATTAAACAGACTCCTATCGATGAGGAAACTCAATCCATGATAATTCCTCGGGAAAAGTCTAGTAGATGTCCTAAGTTATATGGTTTACCTAAAATCCATAAACTGTGCACTCCTATGAGACCTATAGTGAGTGCTATTAATTCACATCTTCAGAAACTGGAGAAATATTTGGCTAAACTTATGCAGCCATTGGTTCAGTAGGCTGATTCCTATATCAAGAACTCTAAATATTTTGTCCAAGTGCTGCAAGGAATCCAAGTTAAAGAAAGTGACATAATGGTTAGCTTGGATGTCAAATCCTTGTTCCCCAGCGTTCCCATTGATGAAGTGCTTCAGAGAATGTCTATTTTTGAAGAGCTCCCTCCGCATGTCTTGGATCTGGCTAGGCACTGTCTCAAAAACACCTACTTTTTGTTTAATGAACAGTTTTACAGGCAACTTGATGGTGCCCCAATGGGATCTTCACTTTCTCCAGCTGTAGCCAATATTTTTATGACGTTCTTTGACTAAGACGCCCTGAATGATGCTTTTCTCAGGCCTAAAGCTTGGTTTCGTTATGTGGATGACGTCTTTATGATTTAGCAACATGGTGGCACAGAACTTGATAAGTTCCTTACGTACCTCAACTCTCGCCACTCTAGGATATTTTTCACTTTGGAACTGGAGAGTGATGGCTGCTTGCCGTTTCTGGACGTCTTGGTTAGGAAGTGTCAGAATGGTTGTGTTCACCATTCGGTCTACAGAAAACCGACTCATACCAATAGATATCTTAACGCTGAGTCACATCACCACCCATCACAGATCCAGGCTGTCGCTGACACGCTCTTCTCTCTGTCCCACAAGTTAACAGACATCGATTCGAGGGACCAGGAACTTATTACTATGAGAGAGGTGCTTAGAAGCAATGGCTATAAGGAATATGCCATTAATAAAGCATTACACCGCCAAAGTGTCCTTCCTGTTGACGTGGACGAAAAAAAGACTGAGAAAGCTGGTACTGTAATTCTGCCCTTTATTAAAGGAACCACTGATAGGATTGGCAGACTCTTTAGGAGGCATGGTTTACGTTCCGTTTACAAACCTTACATCACCATCGACAAGATTGTTGGTAACGCCAAAGATAAGATCTTCTTGGAAAACCATGGTGTTTACAGCGTTTCCTGTGCAGTTTGTAAGAAATCGTACATTGGCCAAACGAACAGACGTATCTCAGCTAGCCTTGAGGAGCACAAACTGGGCTGTAAAAACAAGCAGAAAACGTCGGCTCTGTACAAGGACCACTGCGATACAGGGCATACCATTGATTTCCAATCTTGCCGACAGATTGCTCAAGTGGAAAACTACAGGACTAGAAATATTCGTGACGCTATCGAAATAGAGAAGCGAGAGAGTCTTAACAAACGCGATGATACTTTAAATTTGCCCGCAGTTTGGAAGTGTGTCATCGATAGATTTTATCGGCAAAAGGTGAACAAAGGCAAAGGAATGTGAGTAATTGTTTGGATCAGGTGTGTGTGGATTGACGTCATTGTGTGGATTGACGTCAATGTGTGTATTGACGTCAATGGGCGTGGCTTCAATACTCTATATATAGGAGCCGAGTTATCTGCGCTCTTCACTTGCTCTTCTACTGTTGTTGGGTTCACCTCGTCAATGCTGGATGAGATTCTAGCGAAACGTCGGAACTGCGAATTTATACTCCAGATAGTAACTATTCATCATATTTTTCCATCCGTGAAGGAATACGTATCAGCATATATATTCATATATATATATATATATATATATATATATATATCACTTTCACTTATGTACTTAAACAAGAATCTTACTTGGTATTATTGTTTAAGTATATAAGTGAAAGTGATAAGTGTACAAGAAAACAGTGTTGCAAATACAAGAATTATTATATATATATATATATATACATATAGGCTAATAAAGTACGGTAATTATATTAAATTTTCATAATTGGCTTCGCATGCAATATTCAATTGCTTGCCTGTAATGGTAAGTAACTAATTATTTCACACTATAAATTCAAATGCGGCTTATTAAACAAATAAATCATCAATAATAATTTTGTTAGTTGTAGTTTATAATGAATAATAATTGTGTTATGATAAACATGTTTATTATAAATATTAGGTTTAAAGAGAAATTTTAACCTCCAGGTATAACTTAGGTAATTTTATAGAAAAAGGGTACTGATTTTAATAATAATATATTTTGGCTTATGATAAAGAAATTTTATAATTTTAAGAATGATTAATTTGATACTAGTACTTTTGGGTAAGCATGATAATTTTTATAATTGTAATTATTATAAGCTAGATATTTTTGAGGTATGAACTTTAAAAGAAGTAATATTAATAAAGCCAAATAATAATGAGTATAGTAAAATAAATCAATTTACGTTAGGTTAGTAAAGTGCTAATTCCTCTGAATTCATTCATCAATTTACGATTTGTAACAAATTGTTTAAGGATTTTTGATATTAACAAAGATTGTTATAGTCAATAGGGGATAGGTTGGGCTAATCAATAATAAAAAAAATAAATTAAAAGAAATTTCTTTGTGTAAAATAGCTTAAAACTGTAAATATAGATCCTGTAATGGAAAAAACTGTTCTGTAAAACAAATTATAAAAAATATTTCAGAAGCATCATCCCAAATAAAAAAAAAATTCTAATGTAAAGTAACATTCTACTAATGTCCAACTTGAAAATTGTCTTTAGGTTAAAATGTCTCTCAAAGAATAAATGGCCCAGATAAAAGTCTAAAAGGCTTTTTAGCGGTTAATTAGTTTTATTGTAAATTCAGCAGTTCATTCTTCTGAATCATTATTTCTGCAGATACAGGTATCGAACCAAACTTCTAAAAGAAGAAGTAAAACATTACTTTTCTACCGACAACGTGTGATGTATCATCAAAGAGAATGGACGGTAGGAGATGCGCTGACCAGAGGTGAGCTTAGATGGTGGTTCCGGGTAAGGGTAGACTTTCCCGCTTGAGGGGGAGAGAAGTAATTTTGGTAGTAAGGTTTAAGGTATATTAGGTGAGGCAGATATTTATTAATTTGTATTAGGTAGAGGACCTAATTATTTAGTAGATAGGTGGAGCTATTAGCTGCTAGAACCACAAATATGTTAAATGCTTTAATGTTAAATTTTTTAAAATCTTGATATAAATTGATTTTAAACAATCAAAATTTTGTCTAACATTATCATTATGACTCTGCACTTATTATGCGCCTCTTCTTTGTAAATAAATAACAGGTAAAAATCCGACCGTAGAGTATATTACAATCTTCAATTCCAACTTGATTTTCTATTGTATTACGTTTAACTTATTATTTATATTTATTTATTTTTATGTATTTATTTATATTCATTTTGTCATATTAATTTATCATGTTACAATATTTCGAAACCAGTTATATTATCGTTACATACTTACTGAGTTTATAACTAACTGACCCATCAAGGCGTGTATCCACACATTAAAAAGTGTGGCTGAGATTACACCAAAATACGAGAGAGTGGCTCCAGTAATCAAACGGGGTTCCTGATGAAAGTAAACGATCATTAATAATTTAGTTTGAATTATTATTCATTAGAGTGCCAAGTTTATTTATGCCAAGTGTAGTTATGCCAAGTGTAGTTATGCCAAGTTTATTGGTACATTAATTTGTATTATTCTACTAAGTTGTTACATGAAAGCCGCCTAATTAATAATTGATAATTTTATTTATTGCTCTGACTGCCGGTTAAGTTTGTATTCGATAGTTCTTCACTCACCACCCAATAGTTTAGATCATGTAACCTACAGACATTTTTCTATAGAACCTATAGAAGAACTATCCCTTCTCTCACTTCCTGAAAGCTCAGATCATGTAATCTATGGAAATTTTTCTATAGAACCTATAGAAGAACTATCCCTTCTCTAACTTCCTGATAGCTCAGATCATGTAATCTATAGAAAGTTTTCTATAGAACCTATAGAAGAACTATCCCTTCTCTCACTTCCAGATAGCTCAGATCATGTAACTTATAGTTATCTTCTCAATTGGCTATAGTTAAGACCATGTAACCTCTGCTTCGACTCTGCTTTAATGATAGTTCAGATCATGTAACCTATAGTTATTCTCTCACTACCCAATAGTTCAGACAATTTAACCTATAGTTCTTATTTCATTTCCCGATAGCTCACATCATGTAACGTATAGTTATCTTCTCAATTTGCTATAGTTAAAACCATGTAACCTCTAATTCGTCTCTCCTTTAATGATAGTTCCGATCATGTAACCTATAGTTATTCTCTCACTATCCAATAGCTCATATAATTTAACCTATATTTTTTCTTTCATTTCTCGATAGCTCAGATCATGTAACGTATAGTTATCTTCTCAATTTGCGATAGTTCAGAGCTTGTAACCTCTAATTTGTCTCTCCTCTAACGATAGCTCAGATCATGTAACCTATAGTTATTCTCTCACTACCCAATAGTTCAGATAATATAACCTATAGTTCTCCTTTCATTTCTCGGTAGCACAGATCATCTAACTTATAGTTATCTTCTCATTTTGCGATAGCTCAGACCAAGTAACCTCTTGTTCGTCTCTCCTCTGACGATAGTTCAGATAGTTTAACTTATAGTTATATTCTCATTTTGCGTTAGCTCAGACCAAGTAACCTCTGGTTCGTCTCTCCTCTGACGATAGCTCAGATCATGTAACGTATAGTTATCTTCTCAATTTGCGATAGCTCAGACCAAGTAACCTCTGGTTCGTCTCTCCTCATACGATAGTTCTGACCATGTAACTTATATTTCACTCTCATTTGACTATAGCTCATACCATGTAACCTATAGTTCGTCTATCACTTCCCGATAGTTCCGTTCTGGTAACATATATTTCTCCTCTCACTTTCAGATAGGTCATTTCATGTGTAACATTATTTAATTCAATAAAATAATAATAATATTAGTCACCAGCATTCTGTAATATTATTTTATAATTTTACTAAAAATAAATTTGTTAATTCATAAATGTTGTCAATAAAATGTTAACTATATTAGATTTCAACAGCTTAAAATCAGCATGAACACGTTCCAAGTGAACGCGAAGAGCGATGCGCAGCAGATTAGTATTGGCAATATAACTAAATGTCTCTCTTTGGCCTTCAGCTTTGGGAGCGAGATGCTCTTTTTTAAATGCAATAGAACAAGGCAGAGGGAAATATGAACATCTGATGAATAATTGTTTCTTTTAAAAAAACAGAAGTAATGTTCAGTTAATATTTCTTATACAATTGATTTAAAAATGTATTCAGAAAGAAATATTTTTATTCTTTTATTGATTAATTACATAAAATAAGTTAACAAAGCAATATAATTAATTAGTTACATCTCTCAATACAATATTCAAGCCGATGGGGGATCGAACAGGCAAAAATGGTCAAATATACATAACGTTTCCAGATAATTAATACAATAATTTGGTACAATCTTCCTCTCCAAAACGAATTCAAATAAATGCTTTACGTAATTAACAGTTTTAGCCTGTGAAATAGGAAAAGTCTAATTTTTTGTTTTACTTTTAAGTTCGTGATTAAAATCTTATGTTTCAATACCAATTTTTAGATGCATAGTATGTCTAATACATTTAATTAATGAAACAAACTTTCGAGTAGATAACTCAAATCTATACCACAATTTAATTAATAGATCATGTAACCTATGGTTCTGCTCTTATTTCCCGATATTTCAGATCTTGTATCCTAAAGTTCTTCTCTCCCGATAGTTCAGATCATATAACCTAAAGTTCTTTTCTTGTTTCCCGATAGTTCAGATCATGTAACCCAAAGTTCTCCTTTCAATTCCCCATAACTCAGACCATATAACCCTTAGTTCTTCTCTGTCTTCCCAGACAGTTCGCATCATATAGCCTATATCAAATTTGTCGATAGCTTAGATCTTGTAATCGATAGTACTTCTCTCATTTGCCAATATCCTGAAAGCCTGCATACCCAGTTATAAATTACAATAGATGAACCAACTATAAGATTCCATTCCTAATTAAGAACGAGTTACTTCCGAGAGGACGTAGATCAAACATTGTAATAGATTTTTTTTCACTTTTCCTACTCCTAACTTGAGATGCATTTCTACATTGTTATCTAACTCGGATGACATAATAATTATCAAAAATTCAAAATAAAAATAGGGCTCAATTCAAATGTTCAACTGAAAACATATACTTATATAATATAATACTGTTAGCCGTGTGTACCGCAGTTTCATCAATTGAATTGTATAATTTGGTGAGATATAAAGATTAGATGTAATATCCAAGGAGTCTCATAATAGGTGTAAGTAATGATTTAAAAAATGTTTAAATAGTATTATGGGTAAACACTGTAAAAAGTGACAATATTATCCGTAAATATACCAAATCTTAGTTTTAGTAAAATAGCTACTAACAGATATAGACTAATAGTAACTCGGCTATTAAAACGTATTTCTATTATGTCTTCTAGCAGTTCAGTAATATACTCACCACGCTAATTCTGTAGCTGGGCAGCGTGAGCAATATCCCAGCACAACCAAAGGTAACGAAAAATGTCATACGAAATAAGCAATCAAGCTGTGAAACGTACCTGAAAAAATAATTGTAAGTAAATCTTCACATTTATTTGCGTCTAAGAAAACAATAGTAACAGGTAAGCGTGCTTAAGCTCTAAAAGAAACGATTTTCAGCAAACAAAACTTTCTTTATTTGTCTTTCGCATTTAAAATTATAAGCTAAATCACGATATGCTTATTGTTTTGTTCAAGGGTAATATTATTATTTGATTCACGATTAAACAATATGATTAGAGGGATATACACACTGGACATTTATATAGATAAATATTGGCCATTTTGCCAACGCAATCATCCACGTGTAAGAAATTCGATATTAATGTAGATAGGAATTAGAGGGTATGTAGATCATACCTCTAATTATAAAGTAATAATTTTTTTTTAAATAGCTTACTCAAAAAAAATAACCCAAATATATAGTTTTTACCCATTAACACAAAAATTATTTTTCAATAACGCAATCATAGGCATATTACCCACAAAATTTGAAGTTGGCCTTGTACAATCAGGCCTTGTATTTGCTAATCATCAAATCTACTCCAAACATTTACGAAACATTCAACGTTTTGGATTTTTCAATTCCCATGAATGAAGGGAAGTCAGTCCACATCAACTTCACAATAATGTATTAAACGATCCTCTGTTAATGGATGTTAACGGATTCATCATCTCTTATGCAAATAAAGCTAGATATCTAGATATGAATGTAGATGCTAAACTAAGATGGAAACACCACATCAAGGAAAAGAAGGAAGACTTAAAAATCAAATATTGTAAGCACTATTGACTCTTGGGTAGAGATTAAAACCTCATTAAAAAATAAAATAAAAATCTACAATCGGATTTTGAAACCAGTTTGGTTGTATCGCAGTCAACTGTGGGGATGTGCAAAGGAATCTATTGTAGTAATTCTCCAGATTTTCCAAATAAGGTACTGAGAAATATGGTCAATGCCTCTTGGTATGTAAAAAACAAAGATGTTCACCGAGATCTAAAATATTGGCTCTTCAACTTCTCGATAACCAGTAAATGGTTAGAAGATTGAAGAGAACCAAACCATTTGAGTTGTGTAGTGTTGTGTTGTGCGTGTTAGTTCTAACATAATATGTATTGACAATGTTCAGACAAAAACTAAAGTGTTAGTGAGCACTTTAGTTATTTCAGTATTTGGGTTAAGATGATGCAAGGGAAGTTATTGGTTGGTCTAATAAGACCAGTTTTAATTTAAAATAATGATATTGAAAAATAAATTTGCATGAATAATTATAGCGAACCATAGTCTTCTCAGGAAACAAAAATTTCACGTGGTCGATACCATTATAACTTATGAGACTATAATTGGTCCTTGTTCTCTATACACAATATCTGATTTTGTCCGATAGAAATTATGAGATTGCATGCTTTGGGTTCAAATATATATATATATATATATATATATATATATATATATATATGTTGCTGAAAATTTAACCTTTTTTGAATGATTTACATGTTTTATGATTATGGTACATACTTATAAACATAAGAGAGAATACCTCCTTAAATCTTTTGAATCATGAACCTAATGAAATTCTAAATCTATAAAACAAATTTATGGAAGAAATGATTGAATAACCCGTGTTTATATCATATTTTAGTTGATCTATATGCCAAGGTGCTCCGACATCATACAAGAATCCTTTATTGCTCACGTTCAGTATGTTAAATACGAGTCCAAGTACAAACTTTGTAATTGGCTTAAAACTTCGTGGGTAATATGGCTGTGATCAATTATGTTTTTGTTATTGGAGAATTAGTAAGTAAAAATTATGTATTCAATTTCTTTTTTTTTGCTCTGTTTGTTTTTTTTTTTTAGTGTAATGATTACTCGATCCTTTTGAAAATTATATTCTTGAACATTTTTTTTATTTGAACATTTAAATATTTCTACTTACAATATAATTTTCTGGTGGTGCTGAATCACTTGCTTTGCTAATATCTTGAAGCATTCGTCCACACGATGCCCAGTCGCTGGATGTAAAGGGAATTGTTGAGCCAATGAAAAACCTCTTTCTTTCAATTTTTTTAGGGACAACGATAGAATTTCTATTTCAGACAAAACAGTTGTAATTGATAAGAACTCAATAGAAAACATTCCTATACAATTCGTC